>VDFB02281492.1:15867762-16015715 GCA_007258455.2 Sequoia sempervirens | reverse complement strand
TTTTGTTGATCTTTTGGGGCTATCTTTATTTGGTTGTACTTGAAAAATCCATCCATTAGTGAAATCATTTCATAACTAACAGTTAGATCCACTATGATGTCGATGTTGGGAAGGGGGAAGTCATCCTTAGGGCATGCCTTGTTAATATCTCTGAAGTTTGTATGATTTTGTATGCCCCTAGTGGGTTTCAATGCTAGAATTCATGCCTCCCCACTTGGTGAAGATAGTAGGTTTGACTTCATAGGTGACCACTTGAACATGCTTTATTTCCTTTGGTTGCATGTAGGATTTTGGTGATGGAGGAAGCTCCCAAATGTAAAAGGATTGTTTAAAATGGTATTCTCCATAGCCCTTGTCAATCACTTGGATCTTGAGGTTGGATTTTGGAGGGTCGGTTGATGTAGATGGAGTTGAGGATGAAGCAAGTGATGCTAGATCGACATATGAAAATGAGTGGAATGATATGTCATTACTAGGTATTTGAAGGAGATCTTTGTACTTCTCCTCCAAGTTTGAGTAGTAATGAGAGGGTTCGAGATCGACATATACTATAACTTCCTTATCATTGTAAGCAAATTTTAAGCATTTATGAAAGGTTGAAGGGACCACTTGCATTACATGGATCCATAGACATCCCAAGAGAAGGTTATAGGGTGATTCAAGATCCAGTACCTGATAAGTTGTTTATGCTATTGCTGGCCCCACTTGAATTGGTAGTCTTATTGTGCTCTAAGAGTTTCTCTCCATATCATAGTCCCTTATAGTGATACTTCGGTTCTTATCAATCACATCATCAGAATATCCCAATCGCTTTACCATTTTTAGGGTACATATGTTTAATCTTGAACCTCTATCTATTAGAACTCCCTTGATCTTGTGTTTATGGACAAAAACCTTGAGATAAAAAGCTTGATTATGGAAGGATCTTTGAGGAAGGTCTTTTACAGAAAATACCAACTGTAGAAACTCAAATAATCCTGATTGACATCATGCATCTAATTCTAATTAATTAACATCACTTCCTCCTAAATCACCTCTGCACTATCCATTTAATTAAATAAATCTTATTAGTTAGTTAAATTCATCAATTTATACTGTTAATCAAATAAAATAATTTATTAGATTAATTCAATAATGTTCATCTAATTTAATCCCATTACCCATTTCCCTAGCCTTTAACGCCACCCTTGGTTAAGTCAACCCTCGGTCAACTAACCAAGTTGCACAAGAAAATCAATTCTTTTAAATAAGTAAATACCTTATTTATCCTCACAAAGGCATATTCTAGGGAATATTCCCTTAAAGCCCCTTTTGTTGACTCTCTCCCAAAGGAATTTAAACTTCCTATAAGGTTTTCAATGATTCTTCCAAACTCATAAATACCTCTTACAAAGGCATTTAATTGCACTTACATGCCATATTTTCCCTCTTACACCTTCAACAACATTCTCTTACATTTCAACGATATTCATTTAATTCATTTACATCCTCTTACACATCCAGCTACATGCCTTAACTCTACACATTCTCCAAAATGTGCTCCACCTCCATCCATTAGCCTTGTGACAAGTGTCACAATTCTATTGGTCCTATGTTTAGTCCCCAATTCACCAAATACACTCATTCTTCCACACTTGAATCCTATAAGTAGAGGCTTTCTCTACACAATATGGATCCACCATCTCATGCAAAGTCATTATTCTCATTTCATCCATCAATCATCCAATTGCTATCACTATCTTTGAGGGAAATTGGTATTTATCAAATCCATTTTGATCCACAAATTCATTTTTTCATATCATTTGAGCTTGAATCTACTATCATTTTGCATCAAAATCACCATTGTTCATTAGGATCTTGGAGCTTATCAAATTGGGATTGGTAAAGGGTCTCTTTCCACATCAAAGTGACACCAATCCACCTATGGGATGGGGTTTGAGTAGCTTAGATTTGTATTTCATGTTCATTTACTTGTTATTTCATGTTATTTTGATCATGTTTTCATCTTCTTAGCATGCTTAAGAATCTCATAGGGGAATGCTTATTTTCTTGTTTAAATGACTAATACTCTTGGGTTTGTCCATGTTTGAGTAGGTATAGGTTGGCATTCACATTTTGGTGCTAGAAGGAGGGCTAATTCTCTTGTGCCTATTGTTGTGCTTGGGTTTGATAACATGCCACGTTTGATAACACGTCTAGTTTGATATTATTTGCATATTGAAGATAAACATCAACTTGGAAACCTAAAAGCATTTTTTAATATTCATTGGAATAGCTTAGGATTTCAAATTATGCTCTTCATTTTCTATTTTAGGACCAACTAGCATTACTTTGGGCTTAAAATTAACCATCTACTCAAGCTTTGTTAAAGTTGGATTAAAATTGAACATTAGAAGCTTACTAGACTTTTATTTTGGGTTAAAATTGAAGAAGAAAAACTCACATTTAGCTCGGTGTTTTAAAATGAATTCATCTTTACTTTGGGTTTAAAAAGAACTTGTGCCTTCATTTTTTTGTGATTTTTTGTAATTTGTGTCACTTGAATACGTATGCACTTCTCTTGCATCACTCGGTGATGTTGAGAATCAAAAGCATTCTTTTGACATTAGTTGTCTAAAGTCACCCACACTTTTCGATTTGGATCTAAAATTGAACCCCCATGCTAGTGTGAAGGAAATGCATTGTGTGTGTTCTCTCCTAGCACTTTATGCAATCTAGGTAGGCGAACCACAAATGTACTAGTTCACTTTTTTTTAATCTTTATAGGGCCTATCTCCCTACCTCAAAAGGAGGGAACAATCCAAGTGATGACAAGCTAAAGCCAAGCTCTTCTGAACTACTATATAAATTTGTGATTGCAAGGAAAATTTGCAATCAATGAGAAGTGATGTATGATAGGTCTCCCCTAGTATCTTTATGATACGTAATACCCTTTTTCTAAGGGTTAGGAGAGTTCTTGAGTGAGTTTATCATAGTATCCCTTGAACCAGATGTCCTTACTACAACCCTTTGTTTAAAAGACCAAAATCCTTAATACTTGTTGGTGCAAGAACGGACATTCTGAAGCCGCCCCACATTTTTACTATTCAAAGTAGAAAAAAAATCCTTAAGGTCTTCGAATCTTCAAGATTTTGAGATTTTGTGGTCCTGAGAAGTGTGTGTCGTGGAGTTGAGCCAATGTTGCCAAATCTCTAACTGTTCACTTTGTCTTAGTGTTTGGAGAAATCTGAATGGGGACTCAGCAAGTAGTATCTTTGAAGCCTTAGATTGTGTAATTTGTGAGTCAGTCAAACACATTGCTTGGATATTAAACTTTGAAACAAACATTAAACAAATCATCAAAATTTCAAACTCTTCAGAAAAAGTGAATATCTTTGAAGGGTCCAATTATTACTGCTTGTCCCTAGGGATTTTATCCTTAGAGGCTTCTCAATATTTGGGCTCATATCTCAATTTACTCTCTTCAAAATTCAATCTAGGGAAACTATGGCCTTGAATCTTTGATTTTCACATCATGGACCTTGTGGAATGAAAAGGAGTTAAGACATAGACATTTAGTTTAAAATTTAAGCAAGATAAGTGGGTGTGTTAAAAGTAATTCATTAATCAAGATGAAATAAATTGAACCCCACACATGTGCTTGTTTATCTTTGGTATTATGGTCTTCTGAGCAAACATTGATATGTTGGTTTGAAGTACTCTTAGGGAAAAGTATGTTCTTCACTACCTTGGTCTTGTAAACAAGTCCTTCTTAGGTTCATTTAGGATCAAATCAAACACTTCATCCATCCCAAACATCTACCAAAATCCATCTCACAAATAACCTTTGAAACTTTGGAAACATCATTATGCTAGACTTTAGTATATCATTAAACCAAATCAAAATCACATTGTTTAGTTAGGTGTGTGGGAATGAATCCTTTCTTACACATTTAGTTAAATTAACATCCTTTGAACAAGTTTATCCATAGATCACAAGTCTATCCTAGGATTTATGAGTTCATTATCCAAATGAAAACATCAAAATCAAAACCCTAAGTCTAGTATTGGCCAAAGTTCCTAAAAGTTCAAACACCTATATCACTCACCCTTTCATCTTTCATCTCATCATTGGTCTTAAATTCCTTAGAGGTCATCAGGGTCAAAACATAGGAAAAACATGGAATATAAACTTGATTCATAAATCATTAGTAATCTAAATCAACCAAACTATCAAATCTTTACAATGCCAATTGATTATCAAAATTCATATTTATACAATCCATACATGGGATCATTATCTCCTACAAACCTCAATGATACAAAAAATGTTAGAATGCCCAATCTAAATTTTGGGACACCTTTCCCTATGATAGAATTAAATCAAAGTCAAAACCTACAAATTTATCAACCAAACAATCAATGCATGAGTCTTAAAAAAAAAAAACATTATCCCATCCAATCCATACATGCCAAATGTGAATCTACCAAGTGCAAGCTTACCAAACATGAACATATGAAATCCACACTTGGTGAACTTTGGGATATATATGTTTGTGAATCATACCAATGTTTTTCAAAATCCAAACAATATGATGAAAACTCAATGTATTGATCCATGTCCAGGTAACACCATGTAAAATCAAAGTTACCCAAATCAAAGCAATATGTTTCCCAACCACAACAATGTTCCATCTCAACCTATAATGCAAAATATAAACCTCATTCCAAATCAGAACATTGTCCAAAATTAATTTGTGCATGATCCCATACAAATACCACAAGTGTATATTCCAAATATGCTTGACCAACAACCAAATCAACTATATCAAGGGTGTCAAGATCAAGAACAAAATTTAAGAAATCAAATTGCTATACTTAGAAAAATTTTTGATTCATATCACCGAGAGACATCTCCACCCCAAAATCTACACACTCCCCCATTGGTTAAACCATGCCATCAAAACATTGAGTTGTCTCCACAACCTCAACAAGAAGAATATCTCCAATGTCAATAGGTTGGATATCAAGATCAACAACATCAACAACGATCCCAATCACATCTCCAAAATCAATCACCGCAAGGTCAATTTCAACAAGTACAAATCTCACAGGATAACAAACGTGAATACACTCCTTTGGGAGAGCCAATTGAATCTGCATTACACAAGCTAGTTAATGCAAAACTCATCAATCTTCCAAAAGTAAGTGCATTCAACTCTATCATAAACTTCCCTTGGAATAAGGGTAGATCTTATTGTCAGTATCATAGAGAAAATATTCATAAAACATAAAATTGTATTCAACTCAAAAATCTCATCCAAGACCTTCTTGATCAAGGAATAATAACTGTTGACAACAATGATCAAGATTCAACCATTAATGATAGCAATGACCATCTCTCCACCACAAATATTGAGGATAATGATCAAGACCTATCCATCAATGAGCACCTTGAAGATGTTTCTACCTCATCCAATGATCAAATCAACATACATCAAGAGTCACTTTTCAATCATGATCAAAACCCATCAATAATATCCCACAATGATTCATTTCAAGAAATGCTAACATCATTTGATCACATGGTTGAAAGCAGTGAAAATCTCTCCACCACAACTATTGAAGACACTGATCAAGATCTATCCATTGATGAGCACATTGAAGATGTTTCTACCTCATCCAACGATCAAATCAACATGCATCAAGAGTCACTTTTCAATCATGATCAAAATTCACCAATAATATCCAACAATGATCTATTTCAAGGAGTGTTAGAATTATTTGATCCTATTGACATAATCCAAGATCCATCCACCAATGATCATGTTGACAATGTCTCTACATCATCAAATAAGTTAGAGGATATATCTCAAGAATTTATTCCAAAGCATGACCAACATCTTTCACCAAAGTATAGCAATGGTCCTCTCCAATACATATTGATATCCTTTAACCTCATGGTTACAAATATTGAAAAGATCCTCAACTCAACACTTGATCCAAGTCCACTCAAAGATCAAGAGGATATTAAGCCACTTCCCATGCCTAATGAAGACATCCAAGACCCCTTTGTATGCAATCCATCCTTTGAAATTGACCCATGTCAAGAACTTGATCCAAAGCACATCGAAAGCAATTCCAAAATTAATCAAGATCAGGAATCTCTATCTCCAGGAACTCTCCAAACTATACAAGATGTCACAAATGATGATCATATCCATATAGCACATACTTCTCCATCCACCCATGTGATGATTTCTTTGGATGAACATCTAGATGATTTTCATTCATAACAAGATTCCTCTACTCTTGAGATTATTACACAAGAATAGGAGGTTATTAATTCCTACATTCAAGCTGAGTTATCAACATCAGGATCAAATATATCCCAAATTCAGATTGATGACATCATATATGAAGATATCTAGCATTATCCACTCAAGAAAACAAGTAAAAAAAAACAAGATATTCTAGAGTCAACAAAGCAACAAATTGAAATAACATCACCTACAGTGGTCATTTATCAAAGGATGCTTGCTAAACAAGACATCTTTAAACAAGTAGAATCAAAGAACAAAGGTGCTACTACCACCATACTGGGGTAAACTATGTCTCAAGCAAACATCAACATAGGGAGCACAAATAATCCTTATGATGAAAGCAATGCTAATACTACAACCAACCACGTCATGAATCTTCATCCACCCATCACCCCATCCATGATTTGGGACCAACATTAAAAGAAAGATTTGAATCAAAGCACAAAGAATGTTATCAATGAAAAATAAGTTGCAAAGCATGAAGGAAAAATCAAATACAAGTGGATACAAAAGAATACAAAGAAAGGTTATCCCTATCAAATTCCATTAGTCAAAGAAACTATGGGGAAAAATAAAAAAGGGAAAAGTATCCATCAAAGATGTTGAAAAAGGAAAAAAATAGGATTTTCAAGCAATATACAAAGTATATCAAGTAGTTGGTCCTAATTACAAGCACACTTTCATATCCGCCCATCATTGTTCATCTTCCCAAGTTTGGAGAGTCAAACGTTCCAAGTTGTCAACTAATCCATCTTCCATTCCTAAACACACTCCATCATTTGTTCTACCATGCATGATATCCAATTCTCATATTGACCATGTATTGGAAACAAACCTTCATCATAAGGATTCAGGAGGCACTCTATCACGATGTGTGCAAAAATACAAAGTTAACTCCGATATCAACAAAGTAGATCAAGAATCTCAAAAGTTATATTCAAGTGCACGTATCTTGGAAAAGAAGCTTCTTTGAGCAGGATATCGATGGAGCATTATGAAAAAAGAATCTACATCGACACCACCAGGTGGTTCAACATGAAATATTTAAGAAAAATTAAAAAAAATCATGAAAATAGTAAAGATAAAAATCGTCCTCCAGTGAAAAACACTACAGTGGAGCTTTGGGTAGGTACCATGATGAAAACCTAGCAAACAGGCATCATGTGTAGAATCGATCATCTGCGTGCACTAGTTCAGGTGAAAGCATTTTATCTCATCCACAATAAATCAATTCATTCATGAACCATTTATCCAATCCATTTTCATCCATCTACATCCATCTTCCAAATTATCTTGATCTTGATATAAGTTTAGTGCACACTTTATAGTTGCTTATGGTAAAAATCTTGACATGGGTCATTATCATTGATCCTATCCTATCCAACATTATCTGAACCATGAAGCACTATCCAAATGAGCATCCTCTATTCGAACACCTTATCTTATCACAAGATAATCCTTGGCATCCTTTGCATGCTTACCATGTACATCCACCCATACATCTATCCAAGCATCCACCCATGGTATTCCACAATTGTTAGACACTAGGGGAAAATATTTACATATTTCTTCAAGAATAAATATTGATCTATACTTCCAACTTATGTGGTGATCCGAACATTGGAAAATGTGAAATTAAATTGGTCAAAGCATTTGTGATCAAGAATCCAAATCACTAGCCCATGGCACATTTTGATGAGAAGATGTTCCTTATCAAGCTTTATCTTTCATCGAACATCAATCCAAATAATCAATATTAGTTGTATCTAATTTTCACTTCAACGTCACATCAAATCATTCAATTTTTTTTTTTCCAAACCAAGCTTCAAAATCTTGATCAATCAAATTCAATCAATCCATCATCATCTCAGGATATCCTTCCTAGTCCTCATGTTTCTTCACACTATCCTTGCATTGTTGTGTATTATCAAGAATGTTATCATCATCAATCAATCAATCAAATCAATCAACCCTAGCTTGTTTTTCAACAAAATCCTAAAATAGAGCACTGATAGCATCACACATATCGATATCCAAATTGTCAAAATCATGTGAAAATCCAAAATCATTCAAAACATATCAAAATCCTAAAACAAGTCAAAAATAAAAAAGAAAAATGTCAAAAACATGGTATCCAAACTACATCTCTAAGCTTAAATGTAGGCAAGGTTAATCTTTAATTAGTCCCCGAGACACAAAAACACACAAATATTTAAATAACTTGAAAATCCAAAAAAAATAGCCTCAACATTTCAAAAACATCAAAAACATCCAAATATTTGAAAAAATCCATCCATCCCATTTTTCTTTCACCCACAATAAACATCCACTCACAATAAATCAATCATCACCTTCGCCCTTTGGAAATGCAAATAGAAACAACCACAATAATTAGCAAAATCAAACTTCAAACGCAAAATTAAAATCAAAACAACAAACTTTTAAATGCAAAATAAAACTCTTGATCATTCTCAAACATGTCAATTGAACCTTATATCAATGACCTTTTCAACAACCTATCAACTTGCCACCATCCACTAACATGTCCTAGGATGCATCCTTCCTATAATGGGCATTATCTTTGGCAATCACTTTGGATACTTATCCCAAGAAAAACATATCCCTTTGGCTAGAGGTATGAAGAATATTAGCTTGTTTATTTTACTTGATATTTTCTTGTGATTTATTTTATTGTGCTCATTCCAATGACCTCTCGATGATGTCTATCAAAATGATTTAGAGAGAAAGGAATGGGGCATTGATCAATATCTTTTGTTTGTTGTGCTTGTCGGATGTTCTTGTAATATAACCTTAGTGAATATTTACTTTAATAGGTGTGTATGGAAGGTGTTTTGTGCAACTTTTTGACTATTACATTGATAGGCTATGCCTTTTCTATGTTTTGGTCCAAGATGTTTGAAGCTTCTAAAGTGCATCCTAGCAAGGTTTTTGTATGTTAGGTGTGAACAAGAATACTCCTATCTATTTGTTGAGTCAAAGCCCATCACACTATATACCACACCATCCTGGTTGTTCATACCTTGATGCATCATGTCTATGTGTTTTATCAATTATAAGGAAAGTTATGCCATTAGTGTCCCAATCCCTGGATAAGTAAATCATCATCACTCATCATCATATCTAATAAAGTCTTGATGATTCAAAGACTTGTTGGAATTCTGCATCTTCTTGGACTCAAGGGTTCATCCATCCATCTTATTCTTCTTATTCTTCTATCTTTACTAACATTTCTACCCAAAATATATGTGATATCTCAAAATATACATGAGGCTACCCATGGATGATGACTATCTATACATCATCAAAATTGTCTACGTCAAATATCTGATCTTTCTAAAGAATTATCTTTTCATCCTCTGATCAACAACACCACTCCTCTTGCATTTTTATCGTGATTTCGATTGGAGAATTGAAATTTCCACTCAATATCTCAAGGGGGTAATATAGCAGCATAATTTCTTCCACTGGGGCATCAATGGGGCATCCGAAAAAATTAGAAAAAAATTGAATTTTGATCTCGATAGTGTTATTCTTTAAATCAATGCAACAGGTACACTACTTCAAAGAGGGGAAAAATATAGACACTCAAATAATCTTGATTGACATCATGCATCTAATTCTGATTAATTAACATCACTTCCTCCTAAATCACCTCTGCACTAACCATTTAATTAAATAAATCTTATTATTTAGTTAAATTCATCAAATTTCTACTATTCATCAAATAAAACAATTTATTAGATTAATTCACTAATGTTCATCTAATTTAATTAAATAAATCAAATTATTTAATTAAATCCCTTATGTCCTCTCATTTGTTTAAATACATCTAGTTATTTAACAAATGTAAAAAAAACCCTAATCCCACTTAGATTAATTAATTCTAAGTTAATTAACCTAATTACCCCTAAATCTCACTTAGATTAATTAATTCTAAATTAATTAACCTAACTACCCCCTAATCCCACTTAGATTAATTAATTCTAAATTAATTAACCTAATTACCACCTAAATTAATTATTTCTAAATTAATCAACCTAATTACCCCTAATCCCACTTAGATTAATTCTAAATTAATTAGCCTAATTACCCCCTAATCTCCATTACCTATTTCCCTAGCCTTTAACCCCACCCTTGGTTAAGTAAACCCTTGGTCAACTAACCAAGTTGCACAAGAAAATAAATTTTGTTAAATAAGTAATTACCTTATTTATCTCACAAAGGCATATTATAGGGAATATTCCCTCAAAGCCCCTTTTTTTGACTTTCCCTCCCAAAGGCATTTAAACTTCTTACAAGGTTTTCAATGCTTCTTCCAAAGGCATTTAAGCCTCTTACAAAGCCCCTTTTGTTGATTTCTCCTCCCAAAGGCATTAACTTCTCTTACATCCTCATTAACATGCCTTCAATTCTCTTGCATCCCCCTCACCCCTTCACCTACAAGCCAACTAACCAAGTTGCACAAGAAAATCAATTCTTTTAAATAAGTAAATACCTTATTTATCCTCACAAAGGCATATTCTAGGGAATATTCCCTTAAAGCCCCTTTTGTTGACTTTCTCTCCCAAAGGCCTTTAAACTTCTTACAAGGTTTTCAATGCTTCTTCCAAACTCATAAATACCTCTTACAAAGGCATTTAATTACACTTACATGCCATATTTTCCCTTTGACACCTTCAACAACATTCTCTTACATTTCAACCATATTCATTTAATTATTTTACATCCTCTTACACATCCACCTGCATGCCTTAACTCTACACATTCTCCAAAATGTGCTCCACCTCCATCCATTAGCATTGTGACAAGTGTCATAATTCTATTGGTCCTATGTTTAGTCCCACATTCACCAAATTCACTTATTCTTCCACACTTGAATCCTATAAGTAGAGGCTTTCTCTACACAATATGGATCCACCATCTCATGCAAAGTCATTATTCTCATTTCATCCATCAATCATCCAATTGCTATCACTATCTTTGAGGGCAATTGGCATTTATCAAATCCATTTTGATCCACAACCTCATGCTTTTCATATCATTTTAGCTTGAATCTACTATCATTTTGCATCAAATTTGGGATTGGGAAAGGGCCACTTTCCACATCAAAGTGACGCCAATCCCCCTCTGGGATGGGGTTTGAGTAGCTTAGATTAGGATTTCATGTTCATTTACTTGTTATTTCATGTTATTTTGATCATGTTTTCATCTTCTTGGCATGCTTAAGAATCTCATAGGGAATGCTTATTTTTCTTATTTAAATGACTAATATTCTTGGGTTTGTCCATGTTTGAGCACGTATAGGTTAGCATTCACACCAAGTGATGGGGAGAAGTGATGGTACCAACCACAACTTGAAATTGATTAGTGTTAAGATCGTTAGGCACTGAAGATTCAATGAGAGATTTCTCCATTATCTCTTTATGTGCAGGTGATAACTTGAAAAGCTCAAGGATAGAGACTAGTGTTGTAGTTTTCTTTAGTTGGTTTGCAATACTGTAGTCATTGGAAGGCTTGATGGTGACTTTGGTTAGAAAATGGGCTTCTTGGATTGTGACTTTTCCTCTTTGTGTAGTCACATTGCATTCAAGGCTTTTGCCTAGTATGTTTACAACATTGATATTCTAATCAACTTGACATGTGGTTGCTATGACTTCATCATAGGTGAAGTTAGATTTTTGGTAATCTTGTCCCTTAACTTTATCAGTTCCCCTAGAATGATCAATGATTGAATCCTTGTATATTCCCATGTCTCTATTATTGGAGGGCCCAAAATGATGTTAAATGTCAACCTCTCCTTTTTCTATCAAGTCTTGTATGATGTTTTAAAGTGTCATACAGTTATTTGTTGTGTGACCCTTGGTAGATGTTTGGGATGGATGAAGTGTTTGATTTGATCCTAAATGATCCCCCTCAATTCTTTTGGATGAGTTTATGCATAACTACCTCAAGAGTTTCTCCCAATGGAGTGAACTTTCTCCTAGTTTGATTATTTTTCCTTGGTGATCCTTTTTGAATGTCCCGACCTTGATTTGTTTGTTGGTTATTCTAAGGATTCATAAGCTAGTTGTTTTGTGTGTTGTTTGGCAGATAATTTTCTTGGGTTGCTTGGAAATTATACTATGGATTAATAGGAGGTTGTACGTTTCGCACAAATTTGGCATTGACTACTCCATTGTTACTAAATTTCTTGTTCTTTTCCTATAGATTAGGTTTGTAATTAGAACTACAAGGTTGGTCTTTATTGTTATATAGTTTAATGAATCCCCTTGATATGAGAGATCTTTCAATGAGTAAACCCTTTTTGATGGTTTCTTGAAAATTACTAGGGCACAACATGGTGAGTTGGTAGCTAATGTCTACTTGTATGTGAGAGAAAAATATTTCCATGGGTTTTTTCTCAGGAACGATCCATTTACATTTACTAGCTTTATGTCTCCACCTCTGTATATATGAAGCAAATGATTCCCCTTGGCTTTGTTTAATTTTGTATAGATTGGGGACCGTTATGTCTTTATCTATGTTCTATGAGAAATGGTTAACAGATTTGTTTGACAACTCATCAAAGGTTTTGATACCAAGCGGTAGATGAGAGAACCACTCGATAGCAGCACCACCAATACTTCATGGGAAAAGCCTCATTAAATAGGTTTCATTGTGTTGTACATCCATGCAACCTACCGAGAATTCTTACATGTGTTCTATCGGATCTCATCTTCCCCCGTATTTGTCAAATTTTGGTATTTCAAAGTTCTTAGGGAAGGGTATCATAGATATTGACCGATCAAAGGGATATGGACATATGTCTTGTAGAGCGTAGCTCTTATTTGGTTTTCCAATTCGAATGTCACTTATCCTTTGGTTGATATTCTAGATTTGTAAGGTTACATCGTCACTTGGTGTGTTCTTTTGGTAAGGAGATGTTATAACCTTGTTGTCCCACAATGTTGTGTGTGTTATATTATTGGGTTTGTTTATATGACGGCCCTTGGGCCATGTTGTGAGTGTAGGATGACAGATGGGGTCCTTGAGTACCAATGTGGGTGTATTGGGTATTGAGGGTATGATGTTGTTGAGGTGTGTTGTGTTGTTGTTGAGGTACGCTATTTTGTTGTTGAGGTATGTTGTGTTGTTGTTGAGGTACACTATGTTTTTGTTGAGTTATCTTTTGTTGTTGTTGAGGTATGTTGTGTTTTTGTTGAGGTGTGTAGGTTTGGTATTGTGACGAAGGTTTTTGTGCACCAATGTTGTGTTTTGGAGGATTGGGTGCTTGATTTTGTAGGTGTGTTTTTTGTTTTGGTTGAACATACGTTTGATGTTGGGTATTAAAATTTTGTGGTGCTAAAAAGCATGTTTGATGTTGAGGGTTTTGGGTAGATGATGATCCATATTGATTTGCATGTTAGGTTCACGTTGATGGTGTTTTCTGCACAACAACAACTCAGATAGAAAATAATATTCTATCTCTATTGAAAGGTGAATTATCAACAACAATTGCTAAAATCACCCCAAGGTCTCTCAGGTGTCAGGTCATGACAATGCATAAAACAACTTAGATAATATGTGAAAATGCTGGTAATCACAATCGGACCTTACCACAAGCAAATTGCATCTTTCCAATTTATCAAATTTCTGCAATGTGATGATCTTAAATCCTAATCTAACCGAATAACAAAGAAACAACAAAAGATGAGAGTGTAAGAGAGATAATGAAATCTAAACTATTCCTAAGATGAATAATGCAAATGATAAATACCTGGAACAGACCAATCTCAAATAACCAATTCTTGTTTAACCCACAATGCAATATCACAAGAAAGGTGCAATCTTCTAAGGCATATAGATTTTCAAATCATAGACATTCATCCACAATCGAACTAAGCACAAATAGATATAGGGTCTAGGTTGACTTCACCAGCCTACTACAATCAAATAGTTACTGGGAGTATAGACCAGAGATTGCTACAAACATTCCAAGCATGAAACCATGAACATTATTCACCAAACTAATCTAATTCTAAATTCAACATTAAATCTTATATCTTCAAGCAATTCCAAAGGATGAAACAATAGGAACCATGCAAGATAAACTAACACAAAAGAGTTCACCAGAGAAACCACAATGCCTTCAATTGTATTAGGTCACTGAAATGTAGCAACAATTCCAATGTTCTGTGTTACAACACTTGCTCGAAAGAACTAACTACTACCTCCACTACAGAATGCTCTAGCTCTTTTCTCAATCTAGCTTGTCTAATTCTCTATTATCTGTCTCTCTTACAAATGAGGCAGGAATGCCAATTTAAAGAGAACCCTCAAAACATGTCGGCCTAGCCAGAAATTTATAAAATAAAATAGCCAAAATAAGTTGGCCTCAAGAAATTCAAAATAAGGCACACATAAAATGTCGATACATCATCAAGGTCGGCCAAAACACATTCCTCAATGTGACCCGGATCAACACATGCCCTATAATAATAGGGAAGCACAAATCACGAAGTGGCATGGTATTAATTACCACCTCCCTTATCCTTGTTCTGATCTAGTGATTCATGAACTTTCAAAAATACCTTATCTAACTCAACAACAGGTGGCAAGGGTAGGACTTTGAGCTGACATTCAATTGATTCAATTTCTTCCCTTGACTGCTTAACCGTTGTATCCGAATCACCCTTATGTGCCAAGTACTTATCCATCATAGCCAGATAAGTAGCCGCATCATCCAATTGGTGCCCTGTCACATAATTTTCAATATCAGGGGTATAAACATCATGCCACCATTCCCTCAATTGTTCCAAACTCAAGTACCTAGGGGTGATCTTCCTCTTGCCAGTCATTATCTCAAAAAAGGCGATGCATCCATCATAAACATTAGTTAAATTACCATCAATCTACTTCCTTTGTTTGTAGATCTTCTTGACGGTCTTCTGTTAGATTTGCAGGGCTTCAAACCACTCCCAAGGCTCATTAACCCTAGATGAAGAAAGAATTCTATCAACAACCAACTGATCCTTATTATACTCCATGATTGTTTTGGTTTTCTGCAATAAGAGATCAGTGTCCTCCTTATCCTGAGATAAAACATAATCTAACCAATCCTTGGCCCTTATTGCATCCTTTCTAGTTGAAAGGATCTCCTTTATTGCATCATCTCCCTTAGCCTGTACCTCCTACAACCAATTTATTGTAGCCAGAGTAGAAGCTTTCATCTTTTATATTTCAAAGATGGTCTCCTTTGGCAAGAAACTAGCAGTAGCAAAAGAGGATGGGTGAAAAGATTGTAAGGGCTTCATCAAATCTTCCAGACATTTCCTAAGCCTTTCATTCTCTTTCTTTAGTTCATGCTTAGACTGTGTCTCCTTCCTCAGTCTCCCAATGATCACTGCACTGGACCCCTCATATTCTTCAATATCTTGCTCCATAGAAGTGGGCCGAAGATTAATGGTCTGTACATCATAATCCTCCCCAGTGACCTCATCTTTACTTTTACCTGCAGTAGGGGTGGCAATATGAATAACCCTATTACTAGCTTCATCCCTTTCGATCTTAGAAACCACCTTAGCTACCTTCTTTCTCTTACCCTTTCCAATTTTGGCCAACATTTCATCCCAATTGAGAGGAGTGTCCTCAACAATGACCTGTTTCCTTCTGATCTCCTTGTCTAGCCAATCCAGAATAGCAGGATCCACCCAAGTTTCATCTTTCTTGACCTCTTCATGCTGATCTACTGTCTCATCCTTTTCCTTTTCAGGAGATTGATCACCTTTGTTTTCCAATTATGGCTCCTCTTCATGCAGGGGTGATGGAGTCTTGACAAGAACATCCTCCTTCTCAGGAGGTCTATTATCTTTACTACTTGCAGGAGAATCTTCATATTGCACCAACAGAGAATGATGCATTTCCACATCTCCTACCTCAAACTCAGCAGCTGCACCATAAAGTTCCCCGTCCTTAAACGGTTCCACTTCCTCACTGGTCTCATGCTCTTCATGAGTCATCTGCTTAGGTATACCCAATGAAGGAGAGGTATCTTTCTGTTGTTCCACAGTGGATGCTATTGGAAGGGGATATGCTTTTTGCATAGTCTCTTTGGGAGATGGAGTTCTTGAACTTCTTGAATAAACTTGCATTTTCTCTCCTGAGCTCTCCACATTAACCACATGAGGTTTAGCCTTATCCTTAGAAGTTTCTTGATCTTTCTTCTTAGAGGCTCTAGTTATCCTTGTCCTTTTTGGCTCTAGAGGAGTGTCTTCCTTCTCTGCTTTCTCAAGTTCCTCCTCCTCGACAGACTTACCTGTTTTCACAGTATCACTCCTCTTCTTTCCCCTAAGTTTTCTTTTCTTTTCAGGCTCACCCTCCTTAGGGCCTCTGATTTTAATCTTAAAAGGCGATCCTACCTTGGTTTTTCCTGTAGAATCATCACCTGATTCCTCTGAGGTAGAGTGAGCATTCAGATTTCCCATCAGATTAAAAGTACAAGGTACCTTTTCACTCTCCAATTCCCATACCTTATTCTTCAGCCATGACTTGGTGGATTTCACAATAGGAGCCATCAATTCCTCCAGCTTAGTTATTTCCCTTTCTGACCAGTTTATCTCTCCAATGGGTCTGTCCTTGACTGATTGAAATGCATGATCCTGGACTAAATTTCCATCATCTTCCAACTAATTAGGAATCAACTTGACATTGTACATCCTGATTACATCAACTAGAAGCCTAGAATACCTTTTCTTTCTCACCTCAAATTCATCCTTGTTATTCACCCAGTAGTCCTCTAGATCATCTTTGTGGTGATATTCTTTGGTGGCCTTCTTTTGTGCTTCACCAGTGATGTCAAAACTTGCCCTCTTAGAATGGAAAGAGAAACCAAAAGTACTCAACTCCTCCCCTGATGCATGAGCTGATTGGATTGAAGGGCAGACTTCACCTATGCCAATTTTCAAGGGAAAATCCCCACCAAACCCTGTCTTGTGCTTCACATTTTTAACAACAGCATCGAAATCACATATTTGCCGGGTAACCTCCAAGAGTATGATGTGGTCAGTGGGATATCTGGGCAATCTGTATGGAGCAGTTGGACATCCATCAATTCTGATATAGGAGAAGGTGGGGAATTATATAAACTAGGTTCCATATCTTTTAATTAGTTCCTTGGCTCCATCAGAAATTCTCACATGCTTTGCATTCTGAAGCAACCTAGTAATATGCATAGTGAATGCATCATTTTCTCTTCTATAATTCGGATTCCCTAGGTCCAGCTCAGGGTACACCTCATAGATGACATCTTGCCCAAATGTTCCTCTTGGACTCAATCGCCTATATGGATAAAATTTGACAAGTATATATACCACATAAGATGTCATGGTGAATTTCTTTGTCTCCAACACATCTCTCATCTGCCTGTCAATCATTGCACTAATAATCCCTGCCCACTGGTAATTGATACCCTGCTCAATCTTGTTAATGAGATGCACCATCCAATTCTCCAATGTCCCAGCACTCTTCAAGCCCACCACCCTGCTCAACAGTGTGATTGCATCATATATATCTTGTCAGAACTTGACCCTGTGTAGCTGTTTAGGCAACTTAGAGAAATGAGATTTTGGATTTTCAAGCCAAGAATTGATCTACTGGGCTTTGGTACATTCATCCTCATAATAAGTCCTAGCCAAGTCTATATCCAAGGCACACACACATGGTAAGTCTGGCATATCAAATGCTTGGGCAATGGAGACTGGATTAAGATTTTCCAGTACTCTCCCATCAAGACTAACGATCCTCTGCATACCAGGGTCATAATGTCGAGCACACTCCAATATTAATTCATAGCATTGAATCATAGGAGGAAATCCTACCACATGAGCCAGCCTGGACTTCACCATTCCCTTGGTCAGAACTGATAAATCCCTCTGAGCTATCCTTTCTTTGAACTCTTCATATCTCTAAGCTCCTACATTGGTATCCGAGACCTCTGACCAAACTGAAGCCAACTTACTATCTGGCAACTAGTTCTTCACATCCAGTTTTATCCTTTCCGCATCTGTAACTGAAGATCCCTCTGTATCTCCTTTGGACTTTCCTTCCGCTGCCTTGCTCTATTCAACTTGCATTCATAAAAGAGCCTCATGAAAATCCAATTATCATCCATATTTCAATCAAAAGGTTAGCCTCGATATCACATGAAATTATTAAGATAAATCACTAATCATCAACTTGAAAATCTGGGAAAATTGGGTAATCTGGGAAAATCCAGTCGGGGCAGAATTTAAGAGAAATCCAACCCAGATAGACTCCCGCAGTCAAGACATCATTTCATGAAATAACTCATCAATATAGGCAAAAGAGATGCATGATTATCATAAGATTCACCCATTAAGAACCAAGAAATCATCATCCCATATTCGATTCATTACTTCAATCTCAAAAATCAAAATCAAGTAGAACCAGGCAGAAAACCGAAAGAATCCAGGTAGGCTGGATTTCCGTGGGCAATTCAAAATTCCAGGAATTCTTAACACTCCGGGGAAATGGAAAAATCCGGGAAAATCTGGGTTCGTGAAAATTCTGCGGACACCTCGGAAACCCGACGGCCACTCTGAACACGCTAGAAACACGAAGTGATTAAATGGGCGACATTTCAACTTCATATCACCTTAGGTTATCTATGGATTTGAATGGTCAATAATGGAAGTGACATAAAGATGCCCTAAGTTTGACAGCTAAACCTCTGCCATGAGAGTTAGGGCAAGCTCGAAATTCTCAGACACTATCCCTAAAAATGATCAAACTAGGGCACACTAGGGTCTCAAGTGTTGCGAACAAGGTCTAGCTAGACACAAGACATGAGGGACATGACAACCCCAACAAACTTAACAACCCTAGGCAGACATATCGAAACCCTACCTCCACAACTTATACCAGATTGCGCACAAACAAGGTAAGACCCTAAAAGGAATGCCCAGTCACACAGGTACACCCAAAATTCAATCGATAAATGGAGGGATGCGCAATGTAGGCATTAAAACCCATGGAAAGGTGAATCAAACCCTAATTTGATAAATATGTAACCATGAAAATAAACAAGGGCCAACCCAAATAATCACCAACAAACAATTTGAAAGACTCAATCACAAAGCACAAAACAATAGGAGAAATCAATGACGACTTACCATGGTTTAAGTCCGAATGAACCTCAAGCCCAAGGAAATCACTGAGAATCAGGGTGCCCAAGTGGTGATAAATCAACACGAACGCCCAAGGAATCCACACGCGAGCAGACCAAATCCAACGACCAAAGCTCAAAAATGAACAAACTCAAGCATAAGAGCAAATAGAAAATGAACAGTGAAATCAGGAAGAGAACCAAAAGGCCTTAAATTTTCCCACACTCGCGCTAGAGAAGACATACCCCAAGCATTAATGGCTGACAAGACGTATCAAGAAAATATAGAAACCCGAGGTTGAAACAGAATTTCGGGAAAATTCGAGCCATTCGAATTATCTTGGTGGGCATGAATTCCATGGACGACGCACCCCTCTGGGACTATGACAAAATCCAAAAAAATCCACGTGATCCAGAAAATCCCAGATTCAACCAGAAACCCGAACTCTGGAAAATCTAACATAGACGACTGCTAGACCAGGACCCGAGAAAATCCGAGTGATCCAAAAAATCCCAGAACTAGGTCAAAACCTAGACCTCATCAAAAACACAAGTTTGATTGATTCAACCTTCAGGGTAAGACCAAGCTAACCAAGAACAACATCTTGAGACCTTGAAAGGACAAATCCAATAAAAACCAAAGGTCAAAGAGACATCAGAAATAAAAAATTAGAGGGTCCCTACTCCAAGTGGGGTGTGTGTGCAAAATTGCACAACAAATGGCGACTCCGCTGGAGAAATGCTCCAGAGCATTTCAATGACAAACTGGAATCAAGAACCCAGAACTCATGGTTTCAACTTATCCATTCAGTCACTACCTATGGTTAAACCACAGAACCCACAAGTCATCCAAACTTTTCCTACACTAGGGTCGAAGTGTGTGCATATGCATTCATTACCCCCTTTAGCTGCAAAAGAAGCCAAACTTGGTTTGGACAGGCTACATAAAGATTCATACTCTAAAAGCAACCTGAATAGAGTCTCGCTGGCAGTCGGGCATCCATAGCCCCGACGAGGTTATTGCTATGATTCTCCTGAACATAGCTCTACTGCCAGCCAGGCGTCCATAGCCCCAGTAAAGATATTCAGATTCCCCTGATAAGTTGAATTCAATCTTTTTGATTTTCAATATTTTCTCTTTCTTTTTCTAATATTGCTTGTCTTTTCACTTCTTTCTTCTCTTTCCTTTTATATTTCAACTTGTGAACAATGAAGTTCACCCTTAGGGATGAGAACCACAGTGGCACTAGAGTAGAAAAAGGATTTTTTACCTGTGCAAACTTCATAAGGACCTTCTGCAACTTCAGGCATCTTTAATATTCAAAATGTGAGACCCTAATGTATTCCTGTTCAGTCAGACTAAAGGACTCTTTCGCCTTAAACACAAGGATATGTGACATTGGATAGAGAATTCATACCATGATATTCTAAAAAGATGATTAAAGTTTGAAAAGGAAATAATGAGAGCACCACACCTAGTTTGTCACCACTGTCATACAAATGCAACAGGAGATCCCAGAAAGAGTCATAACCAAGAGCAAGAGCAACACAAACCAAAGCAAAATAGGCCAAAGCAAACCTACTCTAACCAAAGCAGAAGCAGAAAATAGAACGGAAGCCTATTCTAACAAAACAAATAGTAGAAAGGAAACCCCAACCTAACCAAGGAAAGACAATAGAAAGCAACCTAAACTAACTAAATACAAGGCAGAGAGCTGAAAATAGCTCAGGATTGGAAATAATGTTTCAAATACTGCCCATTAACAGGCAGTAGAATATCTTCTCCCGTGAGAGTCCTCAGACGGAAGGCATTGTCTCCAAGTATTTCAGCAATTTGATATGGACCGAGCCACAATTTATCAAACTTCCCATGGTACCCTTTTCAATCATGAGGTTTATCCCAGTACAACACAAGGTTAGAAATCCTAAAGGCTTTGACTCTAGCCCTTCTGTCAAACCACCTCTTAACTACTCCCTGATGTTTGGCAAAGTTCTCAAGGGCATTGGCTTTTTTCTCCTCAAGGTTAAGTAGCTCCATCAACCTAGCCTCCCTTCTATCCCCCTCATCATAAAACTCATTAATAAATTGCAAGGTTGGGATCTTGAGTTGAATAGAGAATATTGGCTCCAGACCGTATACTAAGTGGTAGGGAGATGTGCCGATGGATGACTTAAGCCTTGTATGGTCTACCCAAAGGGAAAACTGAAGCTGGGTATGCTAGTCTTTTGGGTTCCTTTCCAGCAGCTTAAGGATAACCATCAATAAGTTCTTATTGGAAGATTCTGCCAGACCGTTACCCTGGGGGTAGTAATTAGATGCAAATTTAATAATAATGCCATGATCAAAAGCCCAGTCTAAAAATTTTAAAGATGCGAAAGTAGGACCATTATCACAGACAACAGAAATAGGACATCCAAATCGATTAATAATAGCAGATTCTAGAAAATCAATCACTACCTCGAATGTACATTGCCTACAAGCGAAAGCCTCAGTCCATCTTGTGATGTAATCAGTAATGGTTAGAATATACTTGTGTCTTGTAGAAGATGGTGGGTTGATAGGACTTCTGAAGTCCATACCCCACTGAGCAAAAGGCCTTACCTCAGCAACCGGTTGAAGTGGGAGTGCTGCATACCTTTTCCTCATTGCTGCAGTCTGGCAAGTGTGACAGGTCTTGACATGATGGTGAATGCCTTTGAACAACGTGGGCCAATAATACCCAACCCTCAAGATCTGATTTGCTATGGAAATGGCTGAACCATGGCCAATGCCATACTTTTCATGGAATTCGTTCATCACCCTTTCAGCTTCCTGCTTCCCAAGAGACCTCAAGTAAATGCCTTCATGATTTTTCTTATACAAAACAGCTCCTTTTAGTATGAAACTATCACTCTTCAACCATAGAGATCTCCTCTGAACAACATTAAGATGACCTGGAGATCACTGGTTCAACAAGTAATAAACTATGTCATCATACCAGCCACCAGAGGAAACCTCCTCAAGATTATAATTTTGAATAATTAGTTCAGGCCCCATCTCGGCCATAGTCTGAGTAAGTCCCTGCCCTCTCACCAAATTCATGGGTTGGATCTCAATGTCATATTCTTGTAGCATTGTCACCCATTTAGCTCTATATTCACCCAACTCATTCTGCATCAATAGTAACTTAATAGTAGGATCTAGGACAATTGCATAAACCTTATTCCTGAGGATATAATGTCTGAATTTCTTCACTGCTCTGACCAAGGCGTATGCCTCCTTTTCTACACTCAGATATTTCAACTCAACATCTTTTAATGGTGCGCTCATAAAAGCAATAGGATGCTCATTTCCCTCATTAGACTTCTGAGTGAACATTCCAACACATGAATGGTCCGAGGCAAATGAATAAATGTAAAAAGGCTTATTATAATTGGGACTTACCAATATTGGAGCATCAACAATGGCTCTTTTGATTTCTGCAAATGCCTCCTTTGCTTCAGCAGTCCATTCAACTTTAGCATCCTGCTTCAACATTGCATTCAGCGGTTTAACAATTTCAGCAAATCCAGTAATGAATTTCCTGACGAAGTTAATCTTGCCAAAGAAAGACTTCATCTCTTTTTTGCTAGTAGGTGGCTGAATCTTCAGTATGGCCTCCACTCTTTCTGGATCAATAGCAATTCCCTTTTCAGATATTACATGCCCTAGCAATTTCCCTTCTGTCACTCCAAAAATGCATTTTTTAGGATTCAGGGATATGCTGAATTCCCTGCACCTTTGAAACACTTTGCGTAAGTTAGAGATGTGGTCACCTCTGTTTTTGGAAAAGACAGTTAGATCGTCCATATAAATAATAATGCACTTGCCTATGATATCCTTAAAGGCAATATCCATGGCCCTTTGAAATGTAGCCCCTGCATTAATGAGACCAAAAGGCATCCTCCTGTAAGCAAAGGTACCCCATTTAGTTGTGAAATCAGTTTTGTGTCTATCCTCATACTGAACCATTACCTGGTTGTACCCTGAATAGCCGTCCAAAAAGGACATCATCTGAGAACCATTAACCACTTGAAGTACTTCATCCAATGAAGACCGGATAATTATCCTTTTCTAACGCTCTATTTAGATTTCTAAAATCAACGCAAAGCCTAATTTTTCCATTCTTTTTCCTTACTGGGACTAGGTTTTCCACCCATGTTGAATGCCTAACAGGAAATATAATTCTAGTAGACAGTAATTTTTGAACTTCTTTCTGTATAACCAGTTCCAGTAATGCGTTAATTGGTCTCTGTCTCTGCCTGAAAGGCTTGGCACTTGGCTTCAGAGGTATAGTATGAGTTATGATTGATGTATCATAAGTTTTCAGGTCTTCATAACTCTAGGCTACTATATCTGGAAAGCTATGCAATGCTTCAATTATTCCTTGTCTTTCCTCTGGAGTGCATACTTAGCCAATAAAAATGTTCTTGGCATTATCTTCAGTTCCTATATTGTAAGTATCACACTGCCCACTGATAGATTTCTTCTTAGACTCTTGCTCCTAATCTCTGATCTTATCCAGATAAAAAATCTGCTCCAACTATACCATTCCCCTTGGAATAGTATTAGACTTCAAATTTATCAATCCATCCAAGTCCAGTTTTGCTTCCTGGAGTTCTGTTTCATCAATGATTTGGGAAGCGAAAACATTTGTGTTTGTGATGAAATCTAGGATATGCTTGGAATCCTCAAATACTTGAAAGTTAGTAACATTCTCTAGAACTGATGGCACAGGAGTCAACTCTACAGTAAACTTTTTCAAACCTGACAAAGATAGGGGCTGCAGAGTACTTGCTGCCTGGGCCAGAGAATCTGTAGTTTGATTCTTCTGTCATGGTATCAATTGAATATTGAAGGCATCAAATCCCTCAATGAGGTCCCATACTCTATTCCTATAATTAGTCATTCTCCTATCATGGCATGAATATTGTTTCCTTGCTTAATTACCAGCTCATAATCACCAAAAACTTGCAAAACCTTAACCTTTTTCTTAAGTGCCATAAGAAGTCCATGAATCAATGTCTCATATTCTGCTACGTTATTAGTACAGTGGAAACGAAGTCTATGGGTTGCAAAGAAGGTTTTACCTTTTGGGCTAATCAGTTCGAACCCTGCTCCAGCTCCATGCTTGGATTTAGATCCATCAAATCTGAGAGTCTAGCATTTAGCAGTTGCAGTCTTCTTCATCATACCCTTCGGATTATTCCTACTGGAGGGTTCTTTAGACAACATCATTTTCTCTCCTTTATAATATTCCAGAGGGCTTTGCATGCCTATCTTGGTTGATAGGGTTGGATTTATGCATTTTTGTACTCGTTCTACTGCTGTTTGGCATAAATAGCATTCCAGCTCTGAATGGAAAGCATTGTGAACTCTACACCAGTTAGGTAAGAATAACTCTTCGAAGTTTGTCCTCCTGCCCAGGTGAACCTAATTTTTAATACACTGTCTAATGAATTCTTGGAAGCTATCTAATAGGCTAATCTGACTGTCTTCAAATTCATCCTCTTCCTTAATTGATTATGCTGGAACAGTAGCATTGTTGGATTCTGTCTTTGTATCCATAGACATCGTATGTAGCATCAATACCTCCTCTGAATCTGATTCCTAATAAAGAGTCGACAACATATAATTTCCCATGCCTACTTCTGATATCAGAACTTCATTTGAAGTATTTTGATACTCCGTAATCATGTACTTCATTCTTAGTTCTCTCTCAATTTTGATCTGATTTGGCACCCCTTTCCAGGGAAGCCACATGTGGGAGTGATCAGTAGATACATATCCATTTAAGGCCTTCATAAAATCTCTTCCTAGAATCAGGCCATACGCATTAGGGATATCAACTACTTGAATATTGATAACCTGTTGGATTCATGGGTCCGAAGCTACTTGCATGTGAATCATGTTCAATTCTCCCACCGCATTTACTTCAGTTATATCCAACTGAGTTACCTTCTTCTGAGAGTCAGGAGGTGTAATCCCTAAAGCACCAAAATCCAATAAGCAGTTATGTAAATTCTTACCGAATATGCGCACGGAGATCAAGAATGGTGGGGTCTCCGTCTTCCCCTGAAATAGAGTTGGCTGAGTATCTACCTGCGCCACTTGGGTCTTGTCCTTTTCCTTTCCTTTATCTCTAGGGGGCAAGTTAGTCTGACCGTAGGCCTGGTTTTGTGTCTTCACAGCCTGAGAACTAGAAGCCTTGTTGACACTCTCACTGGAAGGTTTCTCCAAAGACACCGGATGTGCACCATAGGTACCTAGAACTGCATTCCTAATTGCTGGGAACCTCAGTAACTCGAATGCTGAAAGATTTACTTTTAATTTATTGAACTCCTCAGTGACATGCAAAGCCATTTTCTCCTCACTTAGATTAGTAGGGATGTCTCTGGAAGATTCCTCCACCTTATCTTTACTTGCTTGAACAATTTTTTCTTTCTATGGGTCAGTTTGAGCTTGTCTTTCCTTTGAAAAGTACTGCCTAGAAACATGTAGAAAGGGCAGATTATTACTAGCATTAGGATCTGGAGGGATATTAAAATTATTAGGATGAATGGAGGTGGTGAAAGGACCCCCAGCCGGTGGGCGTCTATGGGGCAGATCTCTCAAATCATATCCTTTACCCTGCCTCTGGAACATCTGCACTTCTTCAACATATGCGTCTTCCTTATCCAGGGGGCCATTATCATTTGTTGCCTCCTCATTGAATAACTGAGCAACCTCATCTCCATTGTAAATTTAGTCTGCCTTCCCCTCTTGGGAATCAAACTCCTCTTCTTGAGCATTTTCTTCACCTGCTGGAAAAGAGGCATAATTTAGTACAAGTACAGGAGAGTCATAGGGGATGGAGGGAACCATCTCTTGACCATTTGCATTATTCTCCACTTCATACTAGAAAATAGAGGCTGTAGCTTAGAATTCTGGACATTCTAACTCATAATGTTGGCTTGTCTTATGGAGCCTGCACCATCCTGATAGGGCAGCCTCAGCCAGATATACACCACTGGGAGGCTTGTCTTGACTAACTAGCTGATTAGCGGATTGATTGATAGGTTGATTGACTGGTTGATCCAACGGAGTGGGGACCCCTCCATTATTAGGTCTCGTATTCCATGTTCTATTCTGCCCCTGTGACTGCCTCTTATCAAATCCTGACCCACTACCTTGTCCTCTATCGAAATTATGTCTTCTATTATTATTGTACCCTCTCATTACATTGTCCTCTATCAAAATTCTGCCCCTGTGGATGTTCTCTATTCTAGTTGGATTGTATGTTTCTCTGAGCAACTTGTAATTGGTTGTTTTGATTCCTTAGGTAAATCACCTCTAGGTTTAACTTCTTTATCTGTTCAACCATTTCATCAATCCTATTCTGATTTGGATCTCCATAAGGGGTCTGGTTTGGATTACTTTGAGGAGGAACAAACATTGTAGCAGATCCCATGGACTGATGCAACACTTCAGAATTCTGCAAGTAAGTAGGGAAACTAGTTGGCTGCTGCTGATACAAGGGCTGGTTAACTTGCTGCTATGGGACATTCATCATAGGAGAGACCTGGCTCATGGGGGGACCAAGGTGTGGCACCAAAGGCAATTGAGGTACTGGATTCATGATTGGGGTATGACTGGCTAGTGCCTGATTTACTGCCTGAACCTAGTTTGGATGTGCAACTGGTCCTAGAGAAGGCAACAGTCCAACCAAATGTTGTCTTAAATCTGTGCTAAGCTTGATAGCTTCTGTATAAGCATCAATTAGGCGAGCTGGAGGGTTGAGTCTCCATTTCAGAAAGGTTGTCGTAAGGCTTTCCAATGCTTCATAATAAACTCCTAGGGCTGTAGCATTGTCCAAGATATAAGGGTCTTGAAGTCTGGTATACACAGGGTGGAACCTATTATTGAAACTAGATATGGGTTCATTAACCTCTCTCTTGACTCTAGTGAATTGCAAATACAATTCATTGGCACTAATGGGTATTCTGAACTTCTGTAAAAAGGCAGTTTCAAGATCATTCTAGTTATGAATTGAACTTGATGGGAGGTGATTGTACCAGTAAAAAGCCTCCTCTCCCAATGAATAAGGAAATAACCTACAGGCAACATCTTCATGAGCAATTCCTTTGTCTTTGAGACAGGTTTGGAAGATCCTAATATGCTCCTTTGTAGTCCTGTTTGGATCATTAACATGAAATTTTGAACAGAAATGCTCAGGGTTCTTGGGCATACATTGTAGGAATTAAAAAGAAAGGGAGATGGATTATTCGCAAGGAAAGCCATCGGTAACAGTGGTGGTGGTGGTTGTGGTTGATTAATGATAGGTTGGGGTTGCTGAATGGGAACTGCCTCAGGGATAGGTATGGCTTCAACTTCTGGAAGTGAAGATGCAGATGATACTGGTGAAGGGATGGGTGATGATGATTCTTCCCTTTCTTGAGTCCTCCTTGACCTAGTGGGGGAATGTAATTCCTGTAAATCTTCTTCTCTTGGGGTAGATCTGGTCCTTATTCTACATCTCTCAGGAGAGATGGCGTTTAAGAAATGATCCAGTGAGCTTATTCAGGCCCTCCTAGCGCCAATCTGTTGATGGTGTTTTCTGCACAGCAACAACTCAAATAGAAAATAATATTCTATCTCTCTTGAAAGGTGAATTATCAACAACAATTGCTAAAATAACCCCAAGGTCTCTTGGGTGTCAGGTCATGATAATAAATAAAACAACTTAGATAATATGTGAAAATGCTTGTAATCACAATCAGACCTTACCACAAGAAAACTGTATCTTTCCAATTTATCAAATTTTTGCAATGTGATGATCTTAAATCCTAATCTAACCGAATAACAAAGAAACAAAAAAAGATGAGAGTGTAAGAGAGATAATGAAATCTAAACTATTCCTAAGATGACTAATGCAAATGATAAATACCTGGAACAGACCAATCTCAAATAACCAATTCTTGTTTAACCCACAATGCAATATCACAAGAAAGGTGCAATCTTCTAAGGCATATAGATTTTCAAATCATAGACATGCATCCACAATCAAACTAAGCACAAATATATATATGGTCTAGGTTGACTTCACCAACCTACTACAATCAAATAGTTACTGGGAGTATAGACCAGAGATTGCTACAAACATTCCAAGCATGAAACCATGAACATTATTCACCAAACTAATCTAATTCTAAATTCAACATCAAATCTTATATCTTCAAGCAATTCCAAAGGATGAAACAAAAGGAACCATAAACTAACACAAAAGAGTTCACCAGAGAAACCACAATGCCTTCAATTGTATTAGGTCACTGAAATGTAGCAACAATTCCAATGTTCTGTGTTACAACACTTGCTCGAAAGAACTAACTACTACCTCCACTACATAATGCTCTAGCTCTTTTCTCAATCTAGCTTGTCTAATTCTCTATTATCTGTCTCACTTTTACAAATGAGGCAGGAATGCCAATTTAAAGAGAACCCTCAAAACATGTCGGCCTAGCCAAACATTTACAAAATAAAATAGCCAAAACAAATCGGCCTCAAGAAATTCAAAATAAGGCACACATTAAATGCCGATACATCATCAAGGTCGGCCAAAACACATTCCTCAATGCGACCCAGATAAACACATGCCCTATAATAATAGGGAAGCACAAATCACGAAGTGGTGTGGTATTAATTACCACGTCCCTTATCCTTGTTCTGATCTAGTGATTCATGAACTTTCAAAAATACCTTATCTAACTCAGCAATAGGTGGCAAGGGTAGGACTTTGAGCCGACATTCAATTGATTCAATTTCTTCCCTTAACTGCTTAACCATTGTATCCCAATCACCCTTATATTCCAAGTACTTATCCATCATAGCCAGATAAGTAGCCGCATCATCCAACTGGTGCCCTGTCACATAATTTTCAATATCAGGGGCATAAACATCATGCCACCATTCCCTCAATTGTTCCAAACTCAAGTACCTAGGGGTGATCTTCCTCCTGCCAGTCATTATCTCAAAAAAGGTGATGCATCCATCATACACATTAGTTAAATTACCATCAATCTGCTTCCTTTGTTTGTAGATCTTCTTGATGGTCTTATGTTGGATTTGCAGGGCTTCAAACCACTCCCAAGGCTCATTAACCCTAGATGAAGAAAGAATTCTATCAACAACCAGCTGATTCTTATTATACTCCATGATTGTTTTGGTTTTCTGCAATAAGAGATCAGTGTCCTCCTTATCCTGAGATAAAACATAATCTAACCAATCCTTAGCCCTTATTGCATCCTTTCCAGTTGAAAGGATCTCCTTTATTGCATCATCTCCCTTAGCCTGTACATCCTGCAACCAATTTATTGTAGCCAGAGTAGAAGCTTTCATCTTTTCTATTTCAGAGATGGTCTCCTTCGGAAAGAAACCAACAGTAGCAAAAGAGGATGGGTGAAAAGATTGTAAGGGATTCATCAAATCTTCCAGACATTTCCTAAGCCTTTCATTCTCTTTCTTTAGTTCATGCTTAGACTGTGTCTCCTTCCTCAATCTCCCAATGATCACTGCACTGGACCCCTCATATTCTTCAATATCTTGCTCCATAGAAGTGGGCCCAAGATTAATGATATGTACATTATAATCCTCCCCAGTAACCTCATCTTTACTTTTACCTACAGCAGGGGTGGCAATATGAATAACCCTGTTACTAGCTTCATCCCTTTGGATCTTAGAAACCACCTTAGCTACCTTCTTTCTCTTACCCTTTCTAATTTTGGCCAAAATTTCATCCCAGTTGAGAGGAGTGTCCTCAACAATGACCTATTTCCTTCTAATCTCCTTGTCTAGCCAATCCGGAATAGTAGGATCCACCTGGGTTTCATCTTTCTTGACCTCTTCATGCTCATCTATTGTCTCATCCTTTTCCTTTTCAGGAGATTGATCACCTTTGTTTCCCAATTCTGGCTCCTCTTCATGTAGGGGTGATGGAGTCTTAACAAGAACATCCTCCTTCTCAGGAGGTCTATTATCTTTACTACTTGTAGGAGAATCTTCATATTGCACCAACGGAGAATGACACATTTCCACATCTCCTACCTCAAACTCAGCAGCTGCACCATAAAGTTCCCCGTCCTTAAACGGTTCTGCTTCCTCACTGGTCTCATGCTCTTCATGAGTCATCTGCTCAGGTATACCTAATGAAGGAGAGGTATCTTTCTATTGTTCCACAGTGGATGTTGTTGGAAGGGGATCTATTTTTTGCATAGTCTCTTTGGGAGATGGAGTTCTTGACCTTCTTGAATAAACCTGGGTTTTCTCTCCTGAGCTCTACACATTAACCACATGAGGGTCCGCCTTATCCTTAGAAGTTTCTTGATATTTCTTCTTAGAGGCTCTGGTTATCCTTGTCCTTTTTAGCTCTAGAGGAGTGTCTTCCTTCTCTGCTTTCTCAAGTTCCTCCTCGGAAGACTTACCTATTTTCACAGTATGACTCCTCTTCTTTCCCCTAGGTTTTCTTTTCTTTTCAGGCTCACCCGCCTTAGGGCCTCTGATTTTAATCTTAAAAGGCGATCCTACCTTGATTTTTTCTGTAGAATCATCACCTGATTCCTCTGAGGTAGAGTGAGCATTCAGATTTCCCATCAGATTGAAAGTACAAGGTACATTTTCACTCTCCAATTCCCATACCTTATGTTTCAGCCATGACTTGGTGGATTTCACAATAGGAGCCATCAATTCCTCCAGCTTAGTTATTTCCCTTTCCGACCAGTTTATCTCTCCAATGGGTCTGTCCTTGACTGATTGAAATGCATGATCCTGGACTAAATTTCCATCATCTTCCAACTAATCAGGAATCAACTTGACATTGTACATCCTGATTACATCAACTGGAAGCCTAGAATACCTTTTCTTTCTCACCTCAAATTCATCCTTGTTATTTGCCCAGTAGTCCTCTAGATCATCTTTGTGGTGATATTCTTTGGTGGCCTTCTTCTGTGCTTCGCCAGTGATGTCAAAACTTGCCCTCTTAGAATGGAAAGAGAAACCAAAAATACTCAACTCCTCCCTTGATGTATGAGCCGATTGGATTGAAGGGCAGACTTCACCTATACCAATTTTCAAGGGAAAATCCCCACCAAACCCTGTCTTGTGCTTCACATTTTTAACAACATCGAAATCACATATATGTCGGGTAGCCTCCAAGAGTATGATGTGGTCAGTGGGATATCTTGGAAATCTATATGGAGCAGTTGGACATTCATCAATTCTGATATAGGAGAAGGTGGGGAATTGTATAAACCAGGCTCCATATCTTTTAATCAGTTCCTTGGCTCCATCAGAAATTCTCACATGCTCTGCATTCTGAAGTAACCTAGTAATATGCATAGTGAATGCATCATTTGCTCTTCTATAATTCAAATTCCCTAGATGCAGCTCAGGGTACACCTCATAGATGAAATCTTGCCCAAATGTTCCTCTTGGACTCAATCCCCTGTATGGATAAAATATAGCAGTTATATATACCACATAAGATGTCATGGTGAATTTCTTTGTCTCCAGCACATCTCTCATCTGCCTATCAATCATTGCACTGATAATCCCTACCCACTGGTAATTGATACCCTACTCAATCTTGTTAATGACATGCACCATCCAATTCTCCAATGTCCCAGCACTCTTCAAGCCCGCCACCCTGCTCAACAGTGTGATTGCATCATATATATCTTGTCAGAACTTGACCCTGTGTAGCTGTTTAGGCAACTTAGAGAAATGAGATTTTGTCTTTTCAAGCTAGGAATTGATCATCTGCTAGGCTTTGGTAGGTTCATCCTCATAATAATTCCTAGCCAAGTCTATATCCAAGGCACACACACATGGTAAGTATGGCATATCAAATGCCTAGGCAATGGAGACTGGATTAAGATTTTCCGGTACTCTCCCATCAGGACTAACGATCCTCTGCATACCAGGGTCATAATGTTGAGCACACTCCAATATTAATTCATAGCATTGAATCACAGGAAGAAATCCTGCCACATGAACCAGCCCGGACTTCACCATTCCCTTGGTCAGAACCAATAAATCCCTCTGAGCTATCCTTTCTTTGAACTCCTCATATCTCCAAGCTCCTACATTGGTATCCGAGACCTCTGACCAAACTGAAGCCAACTTACTATCTGGCAACTGGTTCTTCACATCCAGTTTTATCCTTTCCGCATTTGTAACTGAAGATCCCTCTATATCTCCTTTGGACTTTCCTATCGCTGCCTTGCTTGATTCAGCCTGCATTCATAAAAGAGCCTCATGAAAATCCAATTATCATCCATATTTCAATCAAAAGGTTAGCCTCAAAATCACATGAAATTATTAAGATAAATCACTAATCATCAACTTGAAAATATGGGAAAATTGGGTAATCTGGGAAAATCCAGTTGGGTCAGAATTTTAGAGAAATCTGACCCAGATGGACTCCCGCAGTCAGGACATCATTTCATCAAATAACTCATCAATACGGGCAAAAGAGATCCATGATTATCATAAGATTCACCCATTAATTAACAAGAAATCATCCCATATTTGATTCATTACTTCAATCTCAAAAATCAAAATCAAGTATAACCAGGCCGAAAACTGGAAGAATCCAGGTAGGCCGGATTTCCACTGGCAATTCAAAATTTCAAGAATTCTTAACACTCCGGGGAAATGGAAAAATCCAGGAAAATTCGGGTTCGCGAAAATTCTACGGACACCTCAGAAACCCGACGGCCGCTTTGAACGCGCCAGAAACATGAAGTGATTAAATGGACCTCCAGCTCTGAATCTACTAGGCACAAACTTAATCCTAATAAGCGAAATTTCAACTTCATAGCACCTTAGGTTATCTATGGCTTCGAATGGTCAATAATGGAAGTGACATAAAGATGCCCTAAATTCGACAGCTAAACCTCTGCCATGAGAGTTAGGGCAAGCTTGAAATTCTCAGACACTATCCCTCAAAATGATCAAACTAGGGCACACTAGGGTCTCAAGTGTTGCGAACAGGGTTGAGCTAGACACAGGACATGAGGGACACGACAACCCCACCAAACTTAACAACCTTAGGCAGACATATCGAAACCCTACCTCCAAAACTTATACCAGATTGTGCACAAACAACATAAGACCCTAAAAGGAATGCCCAGTCACACAGGTACACCCAAAATTCAATAGATAAATAAAGGGATGCGCAGTGCAGGTATTAAAACCCGTGGAAAGGTGAATCAAACCCTAATTCGATAAATATGTAACCATGAAAACAAATAAGGGCTGACCCAAATAATCACCAACAAACAATTTGAAAGACTCAATCACAAAGCGCAAAACAATAGGAGAAATCAACGACGACTTACCATGGCTTAAATCCAAATGAACCTTGAGCCCAAGGAAATAACTGAGAATCAGGGTGCCCAAGCGGTGATAAATCAACACGAACACCCAAGGAATCCACACGTGAGCAGACCAAATCCAACGACCAAAGCTCAAAAATGAACAAACTCAATCGCAAGAGCAAATAGAAAATGAACAATGAAATCAAGAAGAGCACCAAAAGGCCTTAAATTCACCCACACTTGCACTAGAGAAGATGTACCCCAAGCGTTAATGGCTGACAAGATGTATCGAGAAAATCCAGAAACCCGAGGTCAAAACAAAATTTCAAGAAAATCCGAGCCATTCAGATTATCCTGGTGGGCATGAATTCCACGGACGACACACCCCTCTGGGACTTTGATGGATTCTAGGAAAATCCACGTGATCTGGAAAATCCTGGATTCAACCAGAAACCCAAACTATGGCAAATCCGACATAGACGACCGCTAGACCAGGACCCGGGAAAATCCGAGTGATCCGGAAAATCCTGGAACCAGGTCAAAATCGGGACCTCATCAAAAACACAAGTTTGATCGATTCAACCTTCAGGGTAAGACCAAGATAAGGAAGAACAACATCCTGAGACCTCGAAAGGACAAATCCAATAAAAACCAAAGGTCAAAGAGACATTAGAAATAAGAAATCAGAGGGTCCCTACTCCAAGTGGGGTGTGTGTGCAAAATTGCACAACAGATCATAGTATTGTTGTTGATGCATGTATTGATTTTGATTTTGGACATTTCCTTGGTACATGCTTTGATCTTGTGGTGTTTGTTGATACATGTTTTGTCCTTGAGGTGGGTTGTTAACATGTAGTTGTGGTTGCAAAGAGTTTTTTCCTTGTTGGTTCACTACATGTTGTTATGGTTGTCTTGGTGGAAGATTTCCCATGTTTTGCATATTAGTATTGGGACCTTGTTGTTGGGTATTCCAAGATGTCTCATATATGTGTGGGTCTCATTGTGTTAACATTATGTGGTGGCATGTTTTCATTTGTCAAGAGGTTTGAGTTCTCTTGAGTATGTTGAGCTACCACAACTTGTCCAATTTGTGATGTATGTCTATACAATAGATTCTCCACATTTTGGGGAAAAGATTGGTCATTGATATGTACATTTGAGAACAATGGTGGTATCTTGGGATCTACCATTCTTTTGGGTATTTGTCTTACCACTGATGGTTCTCCCAAAGGAATGAGACTGGTATCCTTAATAATTTCAACATTTAAGTCTATAGGTAGCTTGGCCCCACTTTGTACTAGCTTGAGGAAATATGTGTTAGGATCCTTCCCAATCATCTTGTCCATTAGTTTCTACATTTTTGGATCTTGGGATTGTTCTAAAAGTACTTCATTAGTGATTTCCTGATCACTATCATACTCCTCTATGATTATTTATATAGGATTAGGAGGTTGGTCTTGTTTCCTAGCAAATTTTTCTTGATGTTTAAGGCATATGTCAGCATCACTAGGTGGTTGATTTGGTTGAGCTTTAAATGTTGGTTGTTCTCTGGGAGTTGAATATTTCCTAGGATCGTAACCCTGTGGTTGAGATTCCTTGTTGGTGGTATTGGTGTTTGGTGTGTAGAGCTGATTTTTTTGGCTTCCACTTTCTTTTTGTGTTGAGATCTCATTGTAGTCATAAACGAACTCAAAAAACCTTGGTAAGTTTGAGATAACAACTTATGGAAATAAAATGACATTGTGCTTTGATATTTTGTTTGATAAAATGACGTACAAAAGGATGTGTGTATACCTTTTGGACAAAGGTTGTTTGTTGTTTTTTATGGATTGATTTTGTGATATGTGGATGATCAAGCTTGATGTTGGATGGTAAGATTTTGCTACTCAACCCTATGATAAAGAGATGAGCCAATTTTGGTTGTTGTTTGATAAATGATGCTATGATGTTTGATGTTTTGATTTGATGATAGTTTAGAACAAAAAAATTCACAAGACTCAAATTGATGTTTTACTATGTCTTATAGGATATGGTGATTACTTTACTTGAACTAGCTATGAGGTTGCAAGTAAAGGTTGCTCTAAAAACAATAGCAAGATAATGGTTTGATTTCTTGTGTTCAATATTGTGTTCAAGACTAGGATAATGTTTGGTTGTTGATTTGGTGATTTTTGAAATATGTTAATAAGCTATAGTGAAAATGTTGATTTTGATGTTGTGTCCAAAAGATGGTAGTTACAAACCCTATGTAAACCAAGTCCCAAGTGTAGGATGGTGATGTTGTATTTTGACTGATAGGTCCAATAATGTTCTCTGATAACTGAATAGATTTTTTAGGACAATCCTTGAAAATCAATTATTTTGACAAATATGAGGCAAGCCTACAAGTAGGATGATAGTAGCTTTTTTCTAGGATGATAGTGGCAAGATTTTAGGACAATAGCAGCAGGATTTTAGAACAATAGTGGTTTTGTTTTAAGACAACTACATCAAAGTTTACAAAAGCAACTCTATTTTGACAGTGACTATCATGCAACTAGTAATAGAAGTAGTGGTAAAATGAACAATAGCAAGTAAAATTTAGGTCAACTACAATAATATTTTGGGATAGTAGTGGAAAATCTTGACAATAGCGGCTCTATTTCAATAGTTTCTAGTTTTCTAATGGTAGTTTATTTGTTTATTTTTTATTTTTAGACTGCAGGAATCAGGTAGCACGACCCCCTATAAATTGCAGTGCGCCCGGTAAAATTTTTAACGTGACCGGCGGTGCTGGTGCAACACACCCTCTGGTACCATGGGGGTGGGGGAGACTAGACCTCGTGACCAACCTCCTGCAATAGGAAAGAGATGGTAGTTTATTTGTTAAGTTTACAAGTTTTGACCTTTTTTTGGTCTAATGTTTGAGATAATGTTTTTGAGATACAAGTTACAAAACATAACAAACAAAGTGTATGAATTGATCGTAATGTTTTGATGACAATACGAAAAAATTAGCCCAATTTACATTAGTAATAACACATCAAAAACATTTCAAGTAGTTTTATCCCTAAGGTCAAAGCCAATGGTAACACTTTCAGGCCCCCAACTTGGAATCTCCTTCAACTCAAAGGTAGGGACACCTAAAGGGATGTATATGTTGAAAGGCGCAAGACAACTAAGAGGGGGGGTGAATTAGTTGTCACCAAACACAATCACAAATCTCAAACACTTATCAACTTCTCATTCACTTTATTTTTTTATTAAGTATGAACATGAAATGCAAACAATAGAAAGCAATATCAACACAAGAGACACCAAATTTACACGGGAAACCTAATAAGGGAAAAAAAATGGTGAGGATTAACTCACAATATAAAGTAATTCCAAAACTGATTACAAGAAGCTCACTACCAAAGGGATCACTACCCAAAATACAAGGCTCACTACCTATAGAAAGGAATCATTGTCCAAAAGGGAGGCTCACTACCTACAATTAAGAAAAGATAATATAAAATACACCACAACAAGTTACAGACATCTGTAGCCTTGATCAAAATATTGTAGACACCATCAGCTCACTGCTTTCAAGAATCTAACACATTAAATTACTACTACCTCAACTCACTTTCACACAACTCTTGCTTCTCAAACTTGTGGTATGTCGATACATCAATCCATAAAATCCTGACTTGTATTTATACCATCTTCAACCTTAGAAACTTTCTCCAAGGTCGGCTACACACACTTCAATTTACAAATTCAAATTAGGTCAGAAATTTAACATTCCAATAGTGGAAGAGAATGAGAGTGGACCAAACCAACACTTAACCAAGACCCAAAACAATGTCTCAGAACAATCACACACTTCCTTAATTGATACTTATCCTTCGCATGAAGTGTAGTTACTAGGTCATAAAAACCTAATGAAAATACAAATGAACTTTGAAGTACACACTTTCACAATGAGGAGATAACATGTGGACCACATAACACACTTCACCATGCATGAGAACACATCTTAGATACCTTAAGATTCATCTACAACAGATGCAAAAAACTTCATACACAAAATGCTTTCCATTAGTCCATCTAAACTATACAAACACACACAACAACTCTGAAACTAGTCTTCCAGAGCACCAAACCATGAACACCTTTGTCAGAACATAGATACCATCATTACAAGACATCTTCTAGACCCACAAGACCTTAAACAAACCAAGGGAGTACTTTGGAGTAGAAACATTTCTCCTAGTCCACATACAAACAACTCTACCAAACCAGTTCACACACTGGTGAACACCACTTTCACTCTCCATCAAAGTAGAAGCTCTAATCTATGATATATCACCCAATAATGTCCATGAAAAATACTTCATATCCACATAGGATCAACACAAAAGAAATGTGGAGCACATACATAAGCACATACACAAATCTTTCTTCACTATTTCTCAAAAGCACTTGGCAACTCAACATATCAGCACACCTGCAACACCATAAGGATAGCTCCATGTACTCACACCATCTCAACAGTATCTCAACTATACATTCACAACCTACAATCACTTGATTTCTTTCTCTACAACAACCTGCATTGTGTTAACATCAATAGCAATATTAATGACAACACCACCATACTCATTCATACTTGCAATAGTATACACTTAAGTCTTTGCGAGAGTGGATAGATACGTGCCTCTTGACATGGAAGGATAACCAAAATCACCCTTTCCCTAGAAATCTACAAGTAGCTTATGCTAATCTAGGGATTTTTGTCTCAGCTTTGGGGAGTTTATATGATGAGTAAAAAACTCAAGAGTGCGGTATGTGTCCCTTACACTCAAAATGTTTCCAATACACAGTCAATCAATAAGGTGGGATACTACAATAAGATGTTTAGTCGCTGCTTAGGAAACTTAGCGCCTTGCGAGCATCCAACAAGCCACTTAAGGCTTTAACCAATCCTACTAGGGGATTGATTATACCTCACATGAATGTGGATACCTCCCTTATTTGAATGGCACTACTAAAAAGGTACTCACCAGTTAGATCATGGATTTAGCCTTAATCAATTTATATAGCGGCCGGAGGGAAAAACAGCTTTGGGTCACCTTGAGTTCTCCATTGCAGGATGTATCTCAAGGAAGGCTCGATCTATAAGGGAATGATGTAAAAAAATGAAAAGATCCCAAAGTTTTTCTCATCACCTAGGATCATCAAAAGATGCAGGGGGAGAGGATACACACTTGGCTTGCCAATCGCAATGGACACAGTAGACAATTTATTGCAATTTGATTTTAAGCCCAAAATGAGGTGTTTAAAGATAACAATTCATCTTTTAAAAGCACCAACTTCAAATATTTGAGACTTCAAACAAAAAATGCCATAAACCAAGAGAAAGTGAATTTATTTTAAAGCACCAAACATAAATGTTCAAGTTGTATTGTTCATTTTTAGTACACCAAGAGAAAGTGAATTCATTTTAAAGCACCAAACATAAATTTTCAATTTGTATTGTTTAGTTTTAGTGCACTGAGAGAAAGTGAATTCATTTTAAAGCACCAAATATAAATGTTCAAGTTGTATCGTTCAGTTTCAATGCACCAAGGGAAGATGAATTCATTTAAAAAAATCAAATGTAATTTTTTTAAATTTTTTAAAAACATTCATAAAAATGCTTGAAATTAGAATCCTTGGACTGTTTGTCAAGCCTACAAGCAAACAATTAGTTGTTTCAATAAAAATATTCCATGACCCTACAAGAGCTGCACCAACAATGTCAGACAATCTCACAAAACACAAAAGACAAGTAGTTAGGGTTAGGTACAATGCAAATCCAATAAAGTTTACAAAACTAACACAGACCCGAAAAACAATACAATAGTGGACCTATTACCTGCAATAGTGATGCTATCCCTAGTATGACTACGACTCTTTCAAATCATAGTGGCATGAAAATAGTATAGTAGCAATTTTTTTTAGGATGATAGTGGCTTTGTGATGACTATCTAAATTCCCATAGTTAGAAACGTGCAAGACAAAAAAGACAATAGCAGTCTTTGACAGTAGCGGCGAGGTTTTAGGTCGATAGCAACCAAATTTAGGATGTCTGGGACAAAACAATAGTGATGATCACATTCAGATTTTAAGAAAATAACATCCCAGTTAACAAAACTAATTCCTACTAAAGACTTCAATGACCCAGAACCTACAACTACTCATAAAACTTGACAAAAACATTAGAGTTGAGGACCTAGGTCCCACCGGGCATGCCAAAACTGTGTGAGGAGAATATGGATCATAGAATTTAGTAATAATGAAATGATTCAAATCAATTCAAAATGAGATAACAAGACCCACTTACCCATGAAATGTAATTGCAAAGCTCTAAGAATTCAAACAAGCAAGGTTAACATAAATGAATGAAACAAAATGAATTCATAAACTACAATTATACCATCCCATAGTTGAGTGTATTCATGTTGAAGATGGATGTTGGATTGCTTGATTCAACACAAAGCCTCCATGATTGCAAAAGCATGATAACAACGATGATCTAGTATGCAAGTATATGTTTGCTCAATTTGCTTCAATAGTCAATTTGTCATGAACTTTCTACAAATTCTCCAGATTAATAATGAGAGGGATGAAGCTTGTTTTATAGATTTATAATTTTTAGATGAACGATCAAGATTCAACAATGAAATATTAGGATCAATGGTTGAGAATTTTTAAGAGGAAATAGATTGATCAGTTAACTCATCTGGTTGATCCAATTAAGGGATTAATTGGATAATTAGTGGGATGGGGATTGAATTATTAGTGGGATTGAAGAAATTAGATTGAGTGTTTAGTGGGATTAGCATAATCGATGGGATTGGGAAGTTAGATTGAGAAATCAGTGGTCATGATTTATTCAATCAAGATATGTGAGGATGTTTTAATTAATTTTATAATTAATTAATGTTTCAGAGGAATGTGCAAGATATGTTTGACTTTAATAAATAAAGGTATATTTATTAATTGATCATGTTGAGTGATTTTGGGGAAATTAAATAATTCATTTAATTATTCAATTTTGGACAAGGGAAAGTAGTTTAATTAAATAGTTAATAATAAAAAATTAATTAATTTAGAAGAATAAGGTATGTTAGAGACATAATCAAATAATTAGTGTTTATTTAATTAATCAGGAAGAATAAGGTTAAATTAGGTGATGACATAGTGAATTAATTAAACAATTTGACACTATTTAATTAATAGAGGAAAATAGAGTTAATGATTCAAATGATGTTAGAAAGGGGGATTCATAATGTTAATGAAGTGATATGCAATGATGATAATTAAAGTGATGCCAATAATGGAAAAATGAAGTTTAGGATGTGTGATATGTGTTAATCCATTTTTACATGTCCACATAATTAATAGATAGCATTAGTCATTGGTTGCTTATTCAAACTCTAATTCAACCACTCTATCTTTGGAAGAGTGTATGTTTGAATTAGTATTGAATATATTGGCTTGACATCAATATTTAAATTATTGTTGGCATGCATTATTCTTAAAAATCCCTTAGAAGATTCTCCTTCAACATCTTTATTACGGCCTTTTATTGTATATAATTACAGTAGTAATTCTCTCATGGTGTCCTCATCACTAATTCACCTTGCTCCTTCCCCTAATCAATATTTTAAGTGAGATGATTTACTTGATTGAGGACCACAAATGTTTCATAATTGTTTCATGTGTTTTCCTATTTATATTATCATTTATTTTATATTTTTTCTCTTGCTTCTATTTATTTATTAATATTTATTTGTTTCTCGTAAAGGACATGTTGTCATTTTGTGCCCCCATTTTGTATTTTTCACTAATTATAATTGATTTGAGAGATCTAAATGGTTTAGTCATGCTAAAGTGTACCTCAAATGATTATGTTTTCCCCTTTTTTATTTCATTAGTTAATTGCGCAAAATCAAAATCCCAAAGTGGCTAAGTAGGGGTGTTCTTCTTCCATAGATCCTATTGAGCATCAAGATTTGATAAGAACATGGAACCAATGGTTCCAAGTCCCCCTTTATCTTTTCTTATATTGTTCTTATTTTGGTCTCTATTAGACCTTGAGACTTGATGTGAACCTAAAATTAATGGTTCTAGGTCCTTGTTTCCTTTCACCATTCGATCCCTATCTTCCAAATATACCTATTAAGAATTGAGAGCCAACGAGAACCTATAACCAATGGTTTTCATTTCCATCCACCTCCTAAGCTTCATCTTTTATGAGTCCCTTTTTTTCTATGGAACCCAATATGAACCTATAACCAATAATTTTAGGTCCTCATTTCCTTCCACTCCCCAAACCTCATTTCTCTTATTTTTCCTTGCCAATATTTCTTCCCAAAAACTAGACCTTAGGTGGAGCTTAGAACTCGGAACCTTAGGGTTCTAATTTCAAGTTTTCACCTACTTCCACTCCTCGACTTGTAAACCTTTGTACCTTAGCCAAAATATGTTAAATGTTCATTGAAAATTTTCATAAGGTTCCAAAACCTTCCTAGGTTCCCAAAATAGGTTCAAGTACTGAAAGATTCCTTTGACTGCAATAAGGGAAAATAAAGAGATGCAAGTTTCAAGTTGTTTTGAACTATACTACAAGTTTCAAAACCTTTGTTGGCCATCAAAAAGCTTCTTGGAACTATTTAAAAGGAAAAAACTTGAAGAAAGCGAACAATAAAAGAAACCAATGATCATTAATGATTAATTTTTTAGAAACTCTAATAGGTTCTATAACCTTCATTGGCCCCCAACAAGGTTCTCAAAAATTATTCCTTTATCAACATAAGAGACTAATATAAAAGAGAACCAAAAAAGGTAGAACATGGAAAAAAATAAAGGAAGAAAAAAGATAAGTCAAATGGTAAATGAAGGAGATAAATAAAAGAAAAGTTCTAATGGAGATTTCTAGAGGTTCCAAAACCTTTGTTGACCCCAAAACAAGGTTCCTAGAACCCCTTCAAAGCTCAATAAGGTTCTCATAACCTACCCTCTCATTAATGTCACTTTTTAGCAAGTAGAAAAGAATGACATTGAGGCTTCCTTCTTCTACCTATTACTCTACAACACCACTAACACACATGCAATGAATTCACCAACCTCCATATATGCTAGGAATCATTGGGGATAATAGAATATGCCTCATTTTATCTAATAGTCCCTTTTTGATAGATAGTTGTTGTTGTGTGTATTTCCTAGGTGACTTGGCTCTAAAACATGTGCTCAGTTGTATGGATCATAATGTCAAGGTATGGTATGGATGAGAGGAATGTCCTTTCATACCTCTAGGTCATGTAGTTTAAATTTTATAAGGATATGTGTCTACATGTGTTTTCTTGGGTGTGGGTAAATTTTCTTATGCAATCGTGTTATTTCTTCCTAATGGTTATTTAGGGGAGAATGTTCTATTTTATAAATGGTTTCTCATTTTTTTGTTTCTCTACCAAAGACTTATATTTTTATATTTATCTAATACTATAAACATCCCCATACTTTTGAATCAATAATATTATTATTTACCTCTTATCTCCTTTTGATGCATTGTCTAAATATCTTTACCTTCATATTTAGATATGTTATTGGCCTTTCAAACATATATTCTATCTATAATACTTGTCTTACCTCAATATTTTTCTAAGAGAGATGATGAAAGTAGACTTGTGTGAGATTTGGTAATTTTCATTGGTTCATTGTGTTGTTTTGAGAAAGAGGAAACAAATCTAAATATTGGTGCATCACCTTTTCCTTTTCTACATTCTTTCCTCTCCCTTTTCCTTTGTAAAATCAATTGAATAGGATTAGGATTTTAGTTTTTTTTTTATTTCTAATTTGGATCAACACTTTGTATTTAGATCTAAAAAGGAATCCAACCTTCTACAAATGTTTAATCTCAACTATAGAGTCTCAAACCTTGATATCATTCCCATGTTTCGCTAAAATGCTAGGCTATGTCCAACAAGGGTAAATTTTCTTGTGATAACAATTTATAGCATGCTTGGTAGGACCACCATGATGAGGTTCATATCATTTACTGAGAAGATTGATACCAATCTTAGCAACTATAGCCATTGGAGGCAATTATTCAAGCACCTGGTGACTCTACACACTTTGGCTCTAGATTATTCCTACAACTTTTCATACCAAGAATACAAACTAGAGCTTTTCAAGAGGTAACTTCCAATTTGTTGAATTATCATCTTTTTCTTCAAGAAGAAGAAACCACAATTATTTATCTCAAGTAAGAAAAGCTAGGGGTCATGTATCACCATCTCCTAGAGTCCAATATACACATCCATTTAGTAGGTTCTCTCAAGAAAGTACACTTTTTATTTAGTTAAATAAAACATTATTTCACAATCCTCCAATGGTTGTTCCTAGAAATTTTCTTTGTTACCTTCAATGAATGTAATCCTCTTGCACTAGCTCAAAGAGATTATATAATAGTACCATATTTAAAGAGAGCACCCTATTTCACTAATGAAATTTCCACAACCCTTATAGAAAATATAGAAGACGTTGCCAACATATTCTCTATTCACAAAATTATAGAAGACAACGTGGTTGTTAGACTTTTGACCACTTCCTTGAAATTTAAATCATTATAATGGTACAAAGGGCTATAACCAAATTTCATTCACAATTGGGATGATTTGGGTGAAAATCTATATGAACAATCTAAAGACAAGAGTGATCACCTATCACTCATTGAAAATGGACTACAATAAAGAGAGATTCTCAAGGACTCATGGGAGATTTTAATTTTAGATTTTAGAAAACTTAGGACATGATTCTAGCCTTGGTTAAGCCTTCTCCTAACTGTGCATTTTTGTATTACTTAAGGTTAATAAATACTATTGTTACTATTAAGATACAAACCATAGGACATAAACTCTACTAGATTCTTATGATATTACAATAAGGGATAAAAATTTCTTGATACAAGCTAGGAAAATAGCCTCAAGGCCCACAATTCCCTTTTTTCCCTAATTTACTTCTACACAAACCAACCTAGCACCTCTTCCTTCACCTAAAAATTATAAATAATCAAACATCCATATTTTCCACTCCTCCAAATGAGTTGGATGAGGTTAAATCCCTACTACAAAATTTTAAGAATGATTTAGTGAACATAAATAGGTAGAAAGGCTAAAAAACAAGTCCTATCAACCACAAAATCAAGCTTACCAACCTAAAAGGAAACCCTACCAAGGAAATACATAATAGAAAAACCAATGGAACCATGTTAGGCCCTTGAACACTATCAATATAACTATTCCAAGAATATCAAAATCCATTTTCCTTGTTCATAACAACCTTGCTCAAGAGCATGAATGGCATTACTCGTGCAATCAACCTAACAAAAAAGAATCATGTCAAGGAGGAGTGTTTGGTCAAGGTTTGATAGTTCAAAAATAACCAATTCCTTCAAGGTAGTAGCTGTAAACAAACCAAAAATTCTTAAGAAGAAAAGACCAAACTCCAAGAGAATGCACATTGCTAAACTAGCATGATGTAGTTTTTGCAGTATAAACTAGTTGGGTGCCAATTCAATGGCCCATATTACAAGGCCAAAGAGAAGGGAAGTGGAAGATGGATCATCTTCCATGGTTGGTCAAGCCTCAACTTCCCAAGCATCTCAAGGTGCTGCAAATGAAATTGCATCATGTAAAACTCCTATATTGCAATCAAATCAAATTGTTTGAAAGGGTAATAAGGCACAATAACAACCTTAGGCCCATTAGAAAACTAGAGTTGGCTCTACTGTCATAAAAAGGTCCCTTTAAATTTTAGTTAAAACCCCAATATTATTTATCAAAGGAAGAAATATAACCTAAATGTTACCATGTGGGAAGTTTTTGCCATCTCAACTCAAAGGGAATTACTTCAAGAAGCATTGAGAGGCATCAATAATCCAAGTGATTCTTTGAAAAATAAAGAAACAATGAATCTAATTAGCTTCATCTCTCTTAAAGAGAAAGGAACTGAAAGAAAAATATGCAAGCCACCTCCATTTTTTTATGTCTTTAATGATTGAAGATAATCTAGTCCATAATTGTATGATTAATTTGGGGGCTAACAACTCTACTATGCCCAAGAAAGTAGTTGATCTCCTTGGCATTAAATATGAGCCTACATCTAAGGGAGTAGTGTCATTTAATGGAATTTCTATTAAAATGGTGGGAGTCATCAAGGAATTAAAATTAATATTACATGCATTTCCTAGCTACTCAATTTCACAAGACATCTTAGTTATAGAGCTTCCTTATTTTCATATGCCTATCTAGGGAGTTCACCATAAAAAATTGGGGGATGTTTGTCCTCAAATTGGTCACAAATATTGTTTAGGATAACATATAGTACCAAAGTGACCATCAAGGTTGAGCCTATTGGAAAAAATAATATTGAACCCTACATTCCCATTCTTATAAACATGAATTGCACATTGTACGATTGAGAATGAAAGTGTATTGTTCATGAGCCTACTACCCCTTTGAAGGAGATCCCTAATTATATGCTAAATGAGGGGTAATTATTTATAATTTAAATCATACCATAAGGCATATGAGATTGGGATAGGAGCCTATTACATACACGAGGAGCACACTCCTATCCCCAACCTCATGAAGGTTCAAGAAGATATAGAGGGCTTGTAGATATTATTTTTTGATGGTTCAAGAAATAAAAATGGTGTTGGTGTTGGTGTAATGTTGGTGTCTCCTAACAATGATAAGTAATTGTAGTGCCAAAAATTGCACTATGTAATTTCACACTCCATAACTCCCCTTTAGCCTAATAAAAGATGATAATGCAATTCCCCCTTTCAAATAACTTTAATTTTTCTCTTAAACCCTTTGTTTTTGGTCTTCAAGTGAATTTTTATCGAGGATGCTAGCGTGATGTGCATATTTTTGTGCAACATGCAAACATCACTAAAATATTCTTGATTCTATGGCTATAAGGATGTTCAAGTGAATTTTTATCAGGGATGCTAGCGTGATGTGCAAATTTCTACGCACTGTGCAAACATCCAGAAAAGATTCCTGATTCTACGGCCATTAGGATGTTACACTTTCACCTACCCACAAAGTAACACCTTTGTGGTTGTATATGCGCTTGGAAATGCCTTCTTGCATGTTTTTCCTTCATTCTTTCATTCACGAGCTTCCATTTGACTGCCTCATTTTATTCTTTCACTCTCAAGCCCTCATTCTCATTCTTAGTATCTCCTACACCATTATTCTTGCAAGTTCTTGGCTTCTACATCAATGTCTTGGCTCTCTCAACTCATCTAAAGTGTTGCACACTCTCCTTCAACATCACAAGCTTGCTAAAGGGAGGTAACCAAACTCTCTTTCTTCCATTTTCATCTTTATTTTAGTACCTTATTGATATTCAAACATTTGCATATTATTTATCTTGTCTATCTATTCATCTATTATCTATTTTATTTTCTATTTGTCTACTTGGTTTTCTGTGGAAGTGGAAACACCAAAACAACGTTTTGACTAAGAAAAGCCCCGAAAAAGCCCCAACATTTTTCCTTGTTTTTGTGTGTGCAAATTGTTGATTTGGAGTGTTGAGGGAGGCTTCATAGAGTTGGACCTCTTGTGAGCTTGTTCCTCTTTTCCTCCTTGTCACCTTGTTTCATTTAGTTTAATCTACACATGTTAGTTATCTTTATGTTACTTTTGTTATTTTAAGTATTCTATTAGTTTAGCATAAACATTCAGATTTTAGTTTCTGAATAGATAGTAGAATCTTTGTGTTTTTGTTATCACATTCTATTTTCAGTCCATACGAGACTACAATGCACTGTGAGGACATCCACGTGGCACACTGTCATCCTTGGTTGAGAGCTAGTCAACTTGCTCATGAAACTTGTGAAGTCTACTCTTTCAGTCTCTAAATTATTTATTCTAAAATTTGTCCTAAAACACAAAATATAATCAAAAATCTCTTTTCCCTACCACCTTTGTCACCCAAGCTTTTCACTTGAGGTAGTAAAGGAACACTCTCTCTTTGAGGAGGTGGAGGGGTGTCATTTTTCATCTACTAAATTTTGGTGAACCTATTCTTACCTTTGTCTTTTTATTGAAAAAAACATTTTCTCTTGTCATTAGATAGAGTGTTGTGATACTTTTTATGAGTTTCACAAACTATTCCACTACCTTCAAACACGTAGTTAGAAGAAGTTATCAACATTTAGATATGGGGTCTAGAAGATAGTTTAGCTCTCCTTGTCAAGGTCTTGATTTTGAGGAATTATCTACAAGACTATCGCCTAGAATTGAACCTCATTTTGTTCCTATCCAACCATTAGTTGAATTTCAAGCATATACCCTGCCAACCTCTCCTTATAACTATTCATTTTCCATAGTTGATGAATCCGCTCTCATGGTTCCACGTAGCAAATCCATTCTTTGAAAGTGAGACTTAGAGAGTTTGAAAAATTCTTAAAAGAAAACACATACTCTCAAGTCACTCCTCTGCTTAATAGTTTGAGAAATTTACTTATTTCAAATTGTAGAGGTCTGGAGTTACTTCAAGGGATTGAAAATATAGTGGAAACTCATGTCCCCTCTATACTTCCATCTTGGGTAACCATCAGGATGTTCAATCAAAATAAACTAGCCAAAAATTATATGTTTTGATGCTTGGAGTGTCTATGCATATGGTTGACATGGGTCCTTACGTCCCTTCCATTTTTTTTGTTGATAATACAATTACCATACCCTTGGATGTTCCTAGGATTAAAGTGAATTGAGTGAATTTGAAATTCTGACATTTAGAACCCGAATCCCCTCCACCTATGGAACCTCAACTAGTTAGGCTCCATAAACTAATCCCATCCTTAGTTCTCTATTACAAAACATGGGATAGATGCAATCTCAATTGGCCAACTTGACTAACTCCACCTCTCAATCCACCATCTAACCATATTATCACCATTACCCTGTATCTCTTCCTATTTTGAATACCTCCATCCCTCAAGGGATGGGAATTCCTAAATTTTATAAGTACAATGGTAGGGGAGATCCACAAACACATTTCTCATTTTTCATTGCCATGTGCACCAACTTGTTTTACCATGATGCTTTGTTAGTAAAGTTATTTCCTTGTTCCCTCAAGGATACTGCTTTGGAATGGTTTTCTCACTTCTTGATAATTATGTCCTCTCTTTTGACTAATTATTAAATCAATTCTTGCAATAATTCTAGGTGAACATCAATCTCAAGATAATCTTCAATGATCTCATCTGATGCAATCAAGGAACCCAAAAGAAAGTAACTAATTTCATTTCTCATTGTCAATCTTTATGCTCCCAAATCTCCTATTTCTATTGTATTTTGACATACAATGTGTGTTCATAAAAAACCTACTATTGATATTGTGAGAAAAAATCCTTCTAATGAAGTACACTTATATTTCTCATTTGTGTGTTGTAATATGTGATTATCAAAAGACATGTGCTCAGTATGGGGATTCTTCCTCATCCTCCCATCTAGATAATTGATTAGTCATGTCTATCTCTATAGGATAAAAAATGAATAAAGTGGTAGCAAATGTGGTATCTCTTCCTACTGAAAAGAACTCTACAAGATGAAAAAAAATCTTTATGAAGTTATCTGAGTCCTACACAAATGTTTGCCAAAAATTTCTAAAATATGGTTTAATTTCCCTTCCAGAGATAAGACTTTATCCCCAATGGTATGATGTGAAATTTTTTATCAATATCATCAGGTATCTAGTCATGATACTAAACGATGCGTGCATATTAGGCATATTATCCAAGACCACATTGACAACGGTACCATCCAACTTTATGGTGAGAAACAAAATTCTAATAAATCTATAGCCAAATATAATAGTCAACTACAAATATACATAGATCCTTTCCCTTCCCATTATGCTAATCTCATAACATCTGCTTCTTCATTTGCTAACCCTAGTCTATTGAAGTATGTGAACATGGTTTCATTCACTCATGTTCCTCCTTCAGGTCATGTGGATAAGATACCTAATATAACATTCACACCACATGACTTGCCTCTCAATACGAAACCTTTTTTGTTGTACATACCATCTCATGTCAATGATAACATTACAACTGGCATTATGGTTGACCCTATGAGTCGGGTCAATGTCATCACCGAGAAGACCCTTTTTATAAATAATCTACACAAGGAGAAATATGAGGAGTCATAGACCATGCTTTGTACACACAATTGTCTTTTTGTTCTACCTATTGATTCTATCTCTTTGTTGATCCTTGTTGGACCTAAAACTCTTAAAGCCCCATTTGTTGTGATACCAGAATTCAACCTTTTCATGGTTAGACTAGGCATCCCATGGCTAGTCTCCATGAATTTGGTCACCTCTATTGTCCACAAATTTTTGAAGTTTCCTCATGATGGCATGGTGTATACTATCTAGGACACTAGATACAAACCATCGTGTCACATGGGAGATTTTCCTTGGACCATTTTTGTCCTAATCCTGTTGGACCCTTACCATATAGAGCGGACTTGATTTACAAGGCATACTTTAGGTATAATATTGGAGGTTCAATTTCTAATGGTGTCTTCTCACCTTCTTCCCATTTGATTTCTATGAAGGCCTCTATATTTGCACATCAATGTGCCTTGTCCTCTACTCTTTCAATAGCTAAGGAAAAGTAAGCTCTTGACCATAGGCCTTCCTCTTCTTCTTCATCTTCTTCTATGACTTTACAAGCTTCAGTAGTGTCCTTTGTTCCTCCTACTATTCCTATCATAGGAAAAGGAAAGGCGCCCATGTTGTGGAAGTCAAAACCACAATTCTTGATTCTTCCCACTATCCCTTGACCCACCCTCTATGGTAAGGGAAAGAATTCTCATGGATTTGTTTCTACATCTCAACCTTGAAGGCCTCATCTTGTTCCTCTACCTACCTCTAAGGCATATAAAGGAAAGGGGCCCATGGTTGAAACACTAGTCCGTGTCTTTGTTCCTCCTCCTGTCCCTCCTTACGAGATTTCTCTTTTGTTAGAAATAACTGTGGAGAGAACTCCTACAAGATCTCCAAAAACCTTCTCAGGCTACTCTTCCTAGTGCCTATATCCATCACAATCGACTTACGCATGATCGTAGGCATCAATGATGGGAATTGGCCTAAGAGGGTGAAGTCTCACAAAAGACCGAGGGGGATTCTCCCATTTCTACCTCTAGTTTTGCTTCTATCTCTACTCCTATTTCTATTCTCATTCCTACTTATATTCTCACTACCTCTATCTTTCTTTTGACTTCCTCATTGGATCTCAATGAATCTCACCCTAAAAAAATGTAAGTGTTCATTGCTCCTTCTACATAGCCACCCTTGATCACTTCTTTACCAAATCTTCCTCCTTTTCTTGAGTTTGTTGGCATGCCTCATACAAAGGTTGTGGCTTCCATTCCTCCTTCCTCTTTCGCTTCTAATTTGAGGACCCCACATTCTTCACTTAAGTGTAAGTTGAAAATGAACTCATTTCAAATGGTGGTCACAAAAATTCTCCTTTTCCTTCTTCGTCTTATTCTACCTTGGTGTGCACTGTTCTTGTGGCAGATAGAGCGCCTCCTTCACTTGAGTTTGTCATTGTCCCTTTCTCTTTGGTTTCCCATCCTCCTATTCAGTCAATGTGCTTCACTCCCGAGAAGTGTATGTTTGATTTGTTGGAGGATATTATAACTTTATCATCCATCTTTTCTAGATCAATGATGTTAGTCTCACATGAGCTCATTGATGGAGACCTCAAGGGGGCTTCGTCTTTGGCTCTTGCTATAAGTGATTCGACCAACATTGCTCTTTCTATCCCCCCTTTATAGGCTCATCTTCCCTCCCTGTATGATGATCTAGATTGGTAATAGGATGACTTGTTGAAGGTGCCAAACTAGCTTTGTACCTCTTATTTATCTTTAGATTAGATTTGTATGTTTGTTTGTGTTCCCCCATGCTTGTTTTTTTATGTTTGTTCTCTTGCCTAAAGGACCCTTGTTACCCTTGTAGGTACTTGGATACAAAAGAGAAAAAATTTCATAGACTTCCTCTATCTATTTCATCATTCTTATATTTGTTGTAAAAAAATTATTTTTCATGTTGGGAAAGATGCAAAGCATTGGGGCATTTAGACCTCTTCCATGTTGACTTGAATTTTTATTGTCTTCATGTTCTTTTCTTCATGTTCTAATCTATTTGGGGGGTGATGAAAGTTCATATACATTATTCTATCTTATTTATATATACATCTATGGTCAGTTCTAACCCCAAATAATTATATCCCCTGTGATCTTGATTTATTCATCTATTCTTTTCTCTTGATGTTTTGGATTCTATGTGTTGTCCTTTGTGCAACAAAATTCCCTAAATACATCTTTCTATGTATATCATTTCATGACATCTCTTTGTCTTTCTCTTATCCTTAGGAGGGAATGTGCTCCTCTGCATAGCACACATGATTATAAGGGGGGGATATCATATCTACTTCTTTTTTTTTTTAAAGATTGAAAATATGTCTTGATGTCTTATGATCTCATCATCTAGCTTGGGGGAAAACCAAGTGGACTTGTATTTTCTTTTTTGTGACTATCCTACAACACAATTTGTAGTAGCCACAAGTCTATCTACTTGTCATATGGTCTCTATATTGCTAGCTATACCTATTAGTTTTATCTTTTATTTGATCAGACTATATCACATCTACAAATTATGTCATGTCTATGGATTTATCTACCCACCTTTTTATTTTTTGCCTAATGTGTTTGTCTCCAGCTAACATGTTTGTGGTGATATTGCAATCAACTTTGTAGGATCAAAGACCCATGTCCTCTTCATGTCTTGGATCAACTTATCTATCATATATACTAGATTGAAGGCCCACACCCTCTTCGTCTTGGGTATATTTTCTTCAACCTCTTTCTACTTTAGCTCACACATGTTAGAATACATATGCTCACTAAAGTGGGGGGAAAATGTAGTGTTGAAAATAGCACCTTGTCCAATTTTTCACTCCATAACTCCCTTTTATCCTTTAATAAAAGATGATAATGCAATCCTCACTTTCACATAACTTTAATTTTTCCCTTAAACCCTTTGTTTTCAATCTTCAAGTGAATTTTTTGTTGTGGATGCTAGTACATCACACAGAAGTCTATATGCCACAAAATGTCTCAAAAAGATTCATGATTCTATGGTCATTGGGACATTACACTTCTACCTACCTATGAAGTGTAATGCCTCTATGATTGTAGACACGCTCGAAAATGCCTTCTTGCATGTTTTTCCTTCATTCTTTCATTCACTCTTCCATTCGACTCTCTCCTTGCATTCTTTCACTCTCAAGCTCTCATTCTCATTCTCAATCTCTCCTACACCATTATTCTTGTAATTTCTTGGCTTCTACATCATCTTGGCTCTCTCAAATTTTCTAGAGTGTTGCACACTCTCTTTTGACATCACAAGCTTGCTAAAGGGAGGGTAGCCACACTCTCTTTCTTGCATTATCATATTTATTTTTGTAGCTGATTGATATTCTAATATGTGCATCTTTGTTATCTTTTTTATCTATTCATCTATCATCTATCTTATTTTATATCTATCTACTTAGTTTTTCATGGAGTAAGGCAAGCCCTAAAATATCCCTAACATTTTTCCTTGTTTATGTGTGCAGATTGTTGATTTGGAGCATTGAGGGAGGCTTCATAGTGTTGGAACTCTTGTGAGTTCATTCCTCTTTTCCTTCAGATCACTTTGTTTTATTTAGTTTAATCTACACATATTAGTTATCTTTATGTTACTTCTATTATTTTAAGTATTCAATTAGTTTAGCATAAACATTTATATTTTAGTTTCTAGATAAATAGTAGACTCTTTGTGTTTTTGTGAGCACATTTTGTTTTCCATCCATATGAGACTACAACGCATCACAGGGATGTCTATGTGTTGCATTGTCATCCTTGGCCGAGAGCTAGTCAACTTTCTTATGAGACCTCTAAATTCTACTCTTTTTGTCTCTAAAGTCCTTATTCTAAAATTTGTCCTAAAAATAAAAAATATAATAAAACTCTCTTTTCCCTACCACCTTTTTCACCTGTGCTTTTCCCTTAAAGTAGTAGAGAAACACTCTCTCTTTGAGGAGGTAGAGGGGTGTCATTTTTCCTTTGCTACAATAGTAATTTTCATTCAAGCTTCAATTCAATTGCACTAACAATGTAGTTGAGTATGAAGCTCTAGCCCAAGGTATCCAACTTGTGGGTGATCCTACAATAGTGGGTTACACTTTTTGGCCAAACTTGACATTGAAATGAACATTTTGAACTAAATATTCACTTTCTGACACCTATAGCTGCTAAACTATGAGGAATTTGGAGATGATGCAAACTAGTGATTTTTCAAATTTTTTTTGTAGATTCTAAATATATATATATATATATATTTTATTTTTACTCAAATTTTATTTCTTTTTCTGTCTCCTTCGATAACTAGTTTTTAACATTAAACACCATTTTAAAGGGTGATGTGTACTATAAAGTAGATAACTTTTTTTTCTATGAAGGATACAATTCTATTTTTTTCCAATTTAGATTTGTAACTATGATATTTAGAGCATGCATTTGGTTTGATAGTGTTTTATTGAATTTTTTTTCTTAATTAAGTTTGTAAGTCAAATCAACTACAATTTAGACATAGGTGTACTATAAAGCACATAACTTTTTTTGTATGTATTGAAATTCACTTTTTTTGTTAGATCAAGGAAATCAATACCAAGAGCATAGATATTTTTCAGAATTTTTTTTTGGTAATCTACTATTTTTCCACATGTGCAAAACAAAAAGCTTGATTTTTGGTGAAAAACCTATGTTTAATGAAACTATATATATATATAATAAAACTAAAATATATTAAAACTATACTTGATGGAGAGATTGTTTTGAGGACTATAATCTTTCACTAGGTTTTGTCAAGTTGATTCCATTTTAATCCTCAAACCGAGCCTTGAAACCCAAAAATCTACATAAAATTGCAAATATAGGGGGGCAAGGGAAAAATAAGGTGGTTCAAATGAACAACTCTTTGTTTGAACCCCTTGGAACCCCTATTGCATAGATGATTGACGTTGCACCAAAAGATTGGCCTATTAATGCCTGATACAACCAACAAAGTTAATAAATCCATGGAAGATGGTTAATCCATGTCATGAACCCAAGCACTACATTGCATAACATAAGGATACCAAGGGTGCATACCTTGCAACAATTCCCCCAATGCAAGTGATGGGTTTGAACCCATGACCCAAGCTCTGATACCAATTATTATACAAATGATTGTTGTTGCACCAAAAGAGCGACCTATTAATGCTTGATACAACCACCATAGTTATTGAATCCATGGGAGGTGGTTAAGCCATCTCACAAACCCAAGTGTTGCGCTATAGAGCATAAGAAGACCAAGGGTGCACACCTTGCAACAACCCCTTCAAGGTGTGCAATAACTCCTTCAAGAAAATTGGGGTTCGAACAAAGGGGTATTCATTCAAACCCTATAAATTAATATTAAAAAAATGGGTGCAGAGGGCTTTGAATGAAGGGTGATAGTTAAAATTATTTTTAACGATTGACCTTCATTTGTAGACCTAGTTGACTAATCAAAAATAAGTTGGGGTGCCCTAATTAAATAAAATATAATCAATTTTATCCTCACTAAAGTGTAATGACCTTTAAATTTTAAGTTATCCATTTGACTTCTAATGAGGACATGGATAGTGAATTTTTAGTTTCTATAAAAATGTATAAAGAGACTCAATTCAAAGCCAATAGACAAAGTGGTAAGCACACATCTCTTTAGATGAGTTTTCCAAGTTGTGACATACATATCATCTGATGAGTTTCTCAAATTATATTAGCTCTCTCAAATGGAGTCCATTTGGAATACATCTCTCTCACGATATTGTCCAATTCTATGAATCCAATACATACATCTCATCCACGAGCTAGCCTAAGATGGGGCACAAAACTCTCCTACAAGATTGTCCAAATTATACATATTGCCCAAGTTTTGTGATATCTTCCATATTTTGAATAAAATGATACTTTCATGTTTTTCACTTTTTCTATTCTAATCTACAATACTTCTAGCTAAGTAATGTCCCATGAATTCATAGAAAAATTTGGTATTAGAGCCAAGTTAGTTTTCCACTCGAGAAAGCATGGTAAATTTCCATGAAAAGATGACAAGGAAGAACATGAACATGGTTCTCAATGGTTGAGAACTTCTTTATTATTTTGATTTATTTTTCTTGTTGCTTTAGTTGCTCTATTGAGATCAGGAAGTCCTAGTTTCCTACCACCTTCTTTGCACTGCAATGTATTGGCTAGAGGTGAGTTTTATGGTTCTTCTATTTATATTGTTAAAAATGTAGTTGTGATTTGAGAAGGGAATCTTCCAAATTTTTTGGCTATTCTATTTTGGATTATTCAAGGATGAAGTCTAGAATTATTGCAAAATATTTGAAAAGTTGGTTTGATTCCTCTGCCAACAAGCTAGGATCATAACACATTCTTCCATGGAAGATGTCATGCAAACCTCATTTGAGAATAGTTATACTGGAGAGTCAAAGAAAATACATAGTTCCCAACTAAACATCTCACAAATGCCATAAGTGCAATGATAAGAAAATATAATACAAATGAAAACCTCAAATTAGACATGATGATGGAAGTGAGAAGAGTGAAGAATCTCAAATCCTCTAACAATTGAGGTCTCTGTCTCCTTGAAAAAAAATATTTTTAAGATTAAAAATCTTGCTCATCCCACACATTATATGAGTAAGAGCTTTCAGAAATTCCACAATTATTAGCACAAAGAAGGTGGGAATCAGGAGGCTAGTACAACTGAGCCATTCTTCATAGGAAGATGAAGCAAACCTAAATTCATGAAGGAGCTTAGAGGAACAAATATATAGAGTGGAAGGAGAGGTGAAAAACATAACTGTCCACATGCTTCAATATCTCTTCCATTTCATGTTGGAGCTCAAATCCAAGCTACTGCTCCATAATAATAATAGTACTAGTACAATAGAAAGGATGGGAGAGGGCCTCATGATACTAAGTAGTATAAGTGAGGATGAGTTGTCATGTTGGTGGTCTATCAAGAGACTCGACTGGTGATGCAAGTGATCGAGGAGATGTTAAAGAAGTGTGACAAGAGGAAGACATATGGTTTTTAATCAAGACTCATCATCTTCTTTTTTGTTGAGAATATAAAGCCAACAATTTTCTCCTTCAATCTTTGTCACTTGATGAGTCATGGGTTTGATTCTCTGTAGGCTCCATATAAAGGTTTCACTAGGTCCTATTAGAACTTTTTGAGGTCCTTTTAGAACTTTAACATGTAAAAAATCTCGTAGTTGAAATGTGCAAATGATATCTTGACTCCTCATTGTTAGAGTAATAAGTTATTTCACTTAATTAATCTAATCATATTGGTTAATTAATTAAGTCACTTATCACTTTAGTTACTTTAGCTAAACTTAGGCACATTAATAATTAATTACTTATTAATTATTAAGTTTGCACACTAGGGTTTCCTTTTAGGGTTATGCATACATTGCTTTTATAAAGCAATTCATCTCTTGTATTTTCCCAATTCTTGAATATTAATCATTTGCACATCTTCATGCAAATTGCTCCGCTCTTTCTATTTTTCTCTTTGTGGAAGGTATTTTCTAGTTTGCATGTCTAATATTGGATTCTAACACTCATTTGTTTATTTATTTCTCCACTTTTTACTATCATTGGTGAAGAGTCTATCTTGAAATTTGACGTTCACAAAGTTCTCTTTGTGAAGTTATCAATACGTTGTGAGTTCAATTTTGATAGGTTGTGGGTTCGAATTTTTATAATTTGGAAAATAAAAATGGAGCATTCCCCAACCCCAACAAAGGATGTTGCTACTGATATGCTTCTTCTTCCACACCCATTGTTCCTTCTCTTCCTCCCATGAAGTTCAATTTAGCCACACAGCTCAGCTAGGAAAAATGGGCAACTAGATTTTCCTGGACATGAAGCACTTAATCAAAGACTACAGATGTGAAATCACCTGAAAATCCACCAACATAGAGTTCACCATCAATGACGATGAGATGTTGTCAACTAGGTGCAATGGGGGCCATTGCCTCTCAAGGGGGGAGGAATGATCAAAAATAAGTTGGGGTGCCCCAATTAAATAAAATATAATCAGTTTTATCCTCACTAAAGTGTAATGGCCTTTCAGTTTTAAGTTATCCATTTGATTTCTAATGAGGACATGGATGGTGACTTTTTAGCTTCTATGAAAATGTATAAATAGACTCAATTCAAAGCCAATGGATAGAGTGGTAAGCACACATCTCTTTGGATGAGTTTGTCAAGTTTCAGAATACATCTCATATGAGGATTTTGTCAAATTATATCATCTCTCTCTCAAATGGATTCCATTGGGCATACAACTCTCTCATGATATTGTCTAATTGTATAGATCTAGAACATACATCTCATCCATGAGCTAGCCCAAGATGGGACACACAACTCTCCTATGGGATTGTCCAAATTGTACAGATCCGAAACATACATGTCATTCACGAGCTTGCCCAAGTTTTGTAATATCTTCCATATATTTAATAAAATGATGCTTTTTCGTGTTTTCCACTTTGCCTATTATAATCTACAATTATTCTAGTTGAGTATTTTCCCTTGAATTCACAGAAAAATTTAGATCACCGACCAAGTTATTATTATTATTTTAATTTCATATGCATATAAATATGAACTTATTTTATTTTTTCATATCAACATTGCAAGATTAATTCACATTTTTATCCATCAAGGCAGATTTTTGAGAGAAAAAAATTTGGTAGAGGATTTTTCAAGTCATTTTTCATAGCTCCAAGAAGCTCTTCTCACCATGGTTTTTCCCATTTTAGGTTTCCACATAAATCTAGTGTTCTTTGTGTATGTGTGCATTTGTGTTGCTTAATTGTTGAGGAAATAAATACTTGTTGCTTTAATGTTTTGGGGTTCATGTTTGGAGTAGTTACTAATGGTAATTAATGTTGAATTAAATTGAATTTGGCATATAAATTCACCTCCCTCTCATTATATTGTGTTCCCTTCAATAGGATGAATTTCAGAAGAGGGTGGAAGTTCTAACTTAGAAGCTACACTACCTATTTGATGGATAAACTTGTAAGGACCATAAAATTTAGGTGTGAGCTTCATTTTATTATGTATCTTAATGAAAAAAATTTCACAAGGTTGTAATTGAAGAAAAATCCAATATCCCTCTTCAAAATACCTCTCACTACAATGTTGATCACCTTGTTGTTTCATTCGATTTTCATCCATCACTAAATTATCCTTAAGGATTCATAGTATTTCTTATTGGTGATGAATATGGTCCTCTACTACATGATCTTTAGAATGAGATTGTAAATAAGAAGTATAAAATGGTGGACGGTAGCCATAAAGAGCTTAAAATGGAGTCATTTTAGTGGATGTTTCAAATGATGTGTTGTACCACCACTCTACTAATGGTAGCCATTTGGACTATTATATTTATTTATCAAAGGAAAAACAACACAAATATCCTTCTAAACATTTATTTACAATTTTTTTTGGACACATGGTTGTGGATGATAAGAGGAATGTTGCAAGTATGTTGTTGGTGTTGTCATTGATGTCAATAGTTGGTCGTTGATATCAATAGCAAGTGTGTTGCACTATGTTATCTTTAGTGTTGTCATTGATGTCAACCTCTAGTGTGGTGTTAAGAAGATATTGTAGATGGGGAGATTGCTGGTGTTGAAAATATTTTGGAAGAATTGAGAATGTGTTGTGTTGATGGTGTTTTTGCACAGTAACAACTCAGACAAGATACAAATATCCTATCTCTCTTGAAAGGTAGATCTCTATCAACAAGCCTTGAGAGATAACCCCAAGGTCTCTAATGTTAGGTCTTGAAAATGCATAAACAACTCAGTGATAATGTGAAAATGTTGGTAATCACAAAGGGACCTTACTGCAAGCAAATACTAAATATTTAATTTATCAGATCTAGCAATATGATGATACTTCAATCCTAAATCTAACCCAAATGATAAAAGAAATAACAAAAGATAAGGGTTCAGAGAGATTCCTAAATTAACACTTTAAACCTAAGATTAACAATGCAAATGACAAACACTTGAAATGGACCAATCCCTGAAAAACTGATTTCTACTTAACCCAGATGGATCTGCAATCTTATAGAAATAGTGCAATCTTATAAGGCATTAAAGATTTTCAGATCATGAACATTCATTCAAAACAACCCTATTGCAATTGAAATGAATAAACCCTCACAATTGAACTAAGCATAATGAATATAAAAGTCCAAGCTAACTTTACAAAGCAACTAACAATGAGTTGGTTGTGAAAAGTATGGACCAAAGATTGCTGCAACACTTCAAGTACTTTATCATAAACACTATCAATTTATCTAACATTAAACCTAATGCATTTATCAAATAACTTAAGCAATTCCAAAGATAGAATCAAAACAACCATGCAAGATAAACCAACACAAGAGAATTCACCAAAAGCACAATGTCTCCAATTGTATTGAATCACCCAAAGTAGCAAAAAATTTAGTATTATGTTACAACACTTGCTCAAAATGAACTAACTTCTAACCCTAGCTCTGCTTAATTCGCTCTAGTATCAAAATTATCTATCTAGCCCTTACAAATGAGGTAGAATGCCATATTAATGGAAACCCCCAAGGCATGTCAACCCAAATAGAATTTACAATAATAATAAATGGCCATAAAACAAGTTGGGCAAGAGGATTTCAAAATAAAATAGAATATGCATTAAATGCATGAACTCCATCCAGGTCGGCCTGGGATCTCCAATGTAGCTCAGACCAATGCATGCAAAATAATAGGGAAGCACAAATTTTGATGTAGCCTTGCATTAACTGCTTTCCCCTTTGTCTTTATTTCGATCCACCCTATCATGCACCATCACAAGTACCTTGTCCAAGTTGGCTATAGGTGGCAGAGGTAAAACTTTAATTCTCCTTTCAATAGAATTAATATTTTCTCTTGATTGCTCCACCGACTTATCCCACTCAACCCTACTGGTCTAATATTTATCAATGACTACAATATAGGTGGCTGCATCATCCAACTGATGTTTAGTAACTGGATCCTCAATGACTGGAGAATATACATCTTGCCACCATTTCTTCAACTGCTCAAAGCTCAAATGCTTTGGTGCAAACTTCCTTCTCCCTGTCATTACTTCAAAGAATGAGATGCATCTATTATAGATGTCAGTCAGGTCATCCTCAACTTTCTTCCTTTGCTTATATATCTTCTTGAAAACCTTCTGCCTTATTTGAAAATCTTCAAACCATTTTGCAACTCTGGAGGAAGGGAGAATTCCATCACTCACCAGCTTATCCTTAGTGTATTCCATGATAGTCTTGGCCTTCTGCAACATGAGATCTACATCCTCTCTATCTTGAGCCAATACATCTTTCAACCAATCTATTTCCCTCATTGCATCTCCTCTGGTTAAAAGGATATCTTTGATAGCATCATATCCTTTAGTCTGTACCCCTTGTAACTAGTTTACTGTGGCAAGAGTAATTTCCTTCATTCTTTCCAACTCTAATATAGTTTCTTGGGGCAGGAAACTTGCAACAGAAGATGAGGAACTAATGGATTGCAAGGGTTTCATCAAATCTTCCAAATATTTCTTAAGTTTTTCATTCTCCTTCTTCAAATCATGTTTAGCTTGTGCTTCTTTCCTTATTCTTCCCAAGATCATAGCACTTGAACCCTCATGTTCTTCAATATCCTATTCCATGGAAGTGGGCCCTAGGTTGATAGTCTGCATGTTATAATCACTCCTAGTAACCTCATCTCTATTCTTTTTTGTGGTAGGAGTAGACATGTGAACCATTTTGTTGTTTGCTTCATTCCTTTCAACCTTGGAGATGACCCTAGCCTTCTCCTTTCCTTTACCTTTTCCTATTTTTTTCCAGTAGCTCATCCCAATTGGGAGGGGTATCATCCAAAACAATTTGTTTTCTCTTTATTTCTCTATCAAGCCAACCTAGAACAGCAGACTCCGACTATATTTCACTCTGTCCCACTTCTTCCTATTGACCCTTGAGTGCATTTTCCTGCTTCTCAGGAAACTCTTCATCTTTATCATGTTCTTCTCTGCCATACTCCTCTTCTTCATGCACTGGTGATGGAGTCTTAACAGGTGATTCCTCTGTCTGAAGAGGTCTGTCTTCTTCATAAGTTACCAAGGGAGTCCGTAGAATTTTCTCCATTTCTACTGCTACACTATGAAGCTCGCCTTCTTGAAATTCTTCTCTCACTTCACTTGACAGGTGTACTACATCTACTGGTTGTTGTGATGCACCATGTGGTTCATGGGGTGGTGAAGCCTCTTTATGTTGTTCTACATCAGAGGTTGCTGGAGGAATATCCTTCTTTGGCACACTGTCCTTGGGAGAAGGAGTTCTTGATCTCCTTGTGTATACCTATGTCCTCTCTCCAGAACTTTCTACATTTACTACCGTTTAAGGATCAGATTCACCTTTCTCCTTGGAAGGCCCACCCTTCTTTCTTGAACCCCTTGTTTTTTTCCTCCTTTTAGGTGTTGGGGCACCGTCCTTTTCTTCTCCTTCACCGGGTTCTTCCTCTACAAATTTTTGTCTTTGAAGTAACAGTCCTCTTCTTTACTTTTGGTTTCCTCTGTTTCTCCTGCTCTTCTCCTTGGAAACCTTTGATCTTAATCTTAAAAGGAGAATCCACCTTGGTTCTTCCCTTAGGATCTTCCTCAGCCGACTCCTCGAAAGTGGAATGGGATTTTAGATTACCCATTATATTATATGTACATTACACACTTTCACTTTCAAGCTCCCATACCTTGTGTTTGAGCCACAACTTGGTGTATTTCGTCACAAGGGTCATGAATTGTTCTAATTCAATTTTTGCTTCTTCTAGCCAGTCTACTTCTCCAATTGGCCTATCCTTAATTGGCTCATAATCATGACTTTAGATTAAGTCTGCATCATCTTCCACATGATCGGGAACCATTTTCACACTATACATTCAGACCACATCAACTGGGAGTCTAGATAATTTCTTCTTTCTTACCTCAAACTCATTCTTTCTATTGGACCAATAATCTTCTTTGTCATTTCTATGGTGGTATCCCCTTCTAGATTTATTTTGTGCATCATCAGTGATATCAAAACCCAGCCTTTTGGAATGGTAAGACAACCCAAGAGTGCTCATTTCCTCCTCAGAAGCATAGGCTGAATTAATTGAAGGGCATACCTCACTAGTACCTATCTTCAGAGGAAAGTCTCCACCAAATCTAGTTTTATGCTTATCTTTCTTTACAATGGCGTCAAAGTCACATATTTTCCTCGTAACCTCTAGAAGTATAACATGGTCTGTGGGAAACCTTGGAAGCCTGTATGGAGCCCTCTGACAACCATCAATTCTTACATAGGAAAAGGTGGGAAACTGTATGAACCAAGCCCCATACCTTTTGATTAGCTCCTTAGCATCATCTGATATTCTCACATGCTCTACACCTTGGAGAAATCTAGTGATGTGCATGGTGAATGCATCATTCACCTCCTATAACTTGAGCTTCCTAAGTGAAATTTAGGATAAACTTCATAAATTACATCTTGTCCAAATATTCCTCTTGTGCTCAATCCTTTATAGGGATGGAATCTTGCAAGTGCATACACTAAATAGGAAGTCATGGTGAATGTCTTGGTTTGTAGCACATTACACATTTGTTCATGAATCAGAGTACTTATAACACCTGCCCAATGATAATTAATATTTTCCTGCTCCATCCTCACAATAGCATGGAACATGCAATTCTCAAACATACCTGCACTCTTTAGGCCTACCACCTGACTAAGCAATGTGATGGCATCATAGACTTCTTGTTTAAACTTTTCCCTATCAACTGCTTATGCAGTTTTGAGAAATGAGACTTTGGCTTCTCAAGCCAAGAATTGATAACCTGTTGTGACTTAATAGTCTCCTCATCATAGTACCTTTTAGTTTCCTCCATATTGAATGCTACTACATGAGATCTATCTGGCATATCAAAAGTTTGTGCAATAGAGATAGGGTTAAGATTAGCCAATACTCTCCCTTTTGTACTAACTATCCTTTGTGAATCCTTGTCATAGTGTCGGGCACATTCCAATACCAACTCATAACACTGAACTGTGGGAGGAAATCCTGCTACATGAGATAATCCCAATTGCTTTAGTCTCCTGGCTAGCATTGGAAGATCTTTTTGTGCCATCCTTGCCTTAAACTCCTCATAGTCCCATCGACCCACATTTGTGTATGAAAATTTAGACTAGACTGAGGCTATCTTACTTTCCAGGATCCTACTCTTTATGTCCAATTTAACCCTTTCTGCTTCTGAGATAGAGGATCCTTCCATATCACCCTTAGCCATTCCAGCTGCTGCCTTGCTAGCTTTAGCCTGCATCCATCGAATACCAACATGAAAATCTAATTGTTGATAACATATTTGTCAAAGTGTTAGCCCAAAATCATAATAAAACCATCAAATCAACTATAAATCATCATAACCAAAAAGTTTGAGATTCCAACCTAACCGGGAAAAACCAACCAAGGAGGAACTTCGAAAAATTCCAGACTAGGCAGATTTTCCTGAAGAAGGCACAAAAATCAACAATAGATCATCAAAATGAAGAAAGGATGCATATAACATTGTAATCTATCAGTTTAAAGCATGGAATGCTAAGCATTTATCATTAAATTCCATTTATTTCATTCATTTTCTAAGTTCCACAAAGCTTTCCAGAGAATTCGAAATAATCCGGCTGGACCGGAATTCCGCGAAGTCCCCAAAACTCCAAATTTTCAATGCACACACCAGAACACTGAAGGTTAAATAGAATATGGGGAAATTCGAGGATGCAAAAATTCTGCGAAGTCCTCAGAATCCCAGAAAACCATTATTACATTTGATTTTCCCTGATACGATCAAATGTTCATGAATCTCAAATCTCTTGAGATCGACTCGAACCCAATTCATGTTTCCTTTCAACCCCTTTTGGATCAAGACTACTTGAGGCATAAAATGATGAATGTTCATAGCAAACCAATGATGCCCTAGATTTGACTGTTGAAACCTCCGCCATGGGTGAAAGGAACTAGCTCAGATTAAACCTAGATTGAGCTCAAATGCACTCGACAAAGCTCATGATGAATTGTGGGTCATCCTTAAGCAAGTTTGGACTGATAAATTTAAAAAATGAAACCCGTGAACTAACTCAGAGTGTGCCAATTTGGGGCTAACTTCAAAACCCTAACCGCAACGCATGGGAACCATGTGGAACATCACTAGAATCCAACTAGTTAACTAGGGCGGAATATAAGATACCCTCAAACATCAAACACAACCCTAGTTTGAAGCATTTAATCATCAAACATGCAAAATCGAGCTCCCAGATGGATGCAAAATGGCCATAGACAATCGATCATTAACATTTCAAAGGCAGGGACCATAGTTACATAGCATAAATAAATTGAATTCGACCACGAGGAAAATGAGCAGTGAACTCAAATGCCCTAGCAACCAAATCAAACCATATGTAAGAAATCCAAGAGCCTCAACAAGAAAATCAAGAAATTCAAGCTCCCAAATTGCCAAATCTCAGATGCAAGAGTGATACACAATGAAAGATGAGAGAAAATGATGCAAAATCCCCTTAAATTCGACCACACTCGTGTCGCAGAGATAGTACCTAGGCACATTAATGCCATCGACAAGACAGGTTGAAGAAATTTGAAAACCCGACGGCAAAACAGAATCTCAAAAAAATTTGGTCCATGTGGAATTCCGCGAAGTCCCAGATTTCCTAAATTGTAGTGTTAATCTCTTCGGCGGGCTCTGAGTGAAATCCGAGAAAATATGGATGGAGCAGAAAATCCTGAAATGGGGTAAAAACCCGAACTTCTATCAAAACTTAAGATTTTCAAAGTGCTTCCTAAAAGGGGGGCATTTGCACGAATAAGATAGGCATTCAACCATGTGCAAAGGTAACCAAAACCTCAACATAATAAGGGCCCAAAAGTAAAAGCGAAAACAAAAGAGGGTCCCTGCTTTTAGTAGGGCATGTGCAAAAACTAAACAACAAATGGCGACTCTACTGGAAAAATGAGCCAAAGCATTTCAGTGACAATCTGGAAGCAAGGACCCAAAATCTTTGGTTTCGACCTCCCTATCGGACAAACAAATCAAAATGCAGGATTAAAGAGCCAGAACAAAAGATGGACTGAACCTTCCATAAACTAAAAATACAAGTGTGTGCACATGAATTCATTTCCCTCCTTGAGCTACTGCAGAAACCAAGTTTAATCAGGTCAGGCTACGTAAAGATTCTAACTCCAAAAGCAACTTGGATAGAGCCTCGCTATCAATCAGGCGTCTATAGCCCCGAAAAGGTTATCGTTGTGACTCTCCCAAACATAGCTCTATTTCTAGCGAGGCATCTACAACCCCAATAGAGATATTTGGATACTCCTGATAAATTGAATTCATTTTATTTTCAATACTTTCTCTTTTCTTCTTTTGATATTTCTTTTCTTTTCATTTTTTGTTTCAACCTGTGAACAATGAAGTTCACACTCAGGACTGAGAACCACAGTGGCACTGAAGTAGAAATAAGATTTTTCACCTAAAAAGACCTCACAAGGACCATACCGCAACTTCAAGATTCTTAAGATGTATGAGAGATATAAGATTTTAGAATACTTAAAATTCAAACCAAACCAGTGACCCATCCTCCATAAATCAAACATTTAGACTGCTTGACGATAACAAAGACCTCAACCATCTATTCAAGACACATGATTAAAGTTCATCAAGGAAATACTCAGAACAGTCCCAGATAAAAGTATATTTTCCATGCAGGTGCAACACATCTAAGAGAAAACAAGAAGACCTCCAAAGCAAGAGCAGAGCAAAAACACACCAAACCGAAAGCAAACCTACACTAACCAAAGCAAACAAAAGCAAAATAGAAAGGGAAACCTACTCTAACCAAAGCAAAGAAAAGCAAGACAAGTAGAAAAAAAACTTACTCTAACTATGTACAGGAAAAGAGCTGAAAACAGCTCAAGATTGGAAATAATGCTTCAAATATTGCCCATTGATGGGTAGTGGGATATCCTCCCCAGTGAGAGTTTGCAAGCGAAAAGCATTATCTCCCAGAATCTCTGAGATCTGGTAAGGGCCAAGCCAAATTCTGTCAAATTTACCATGCTCCCCCTTACAATCATGGGCTTTATCCTAGTAGAGAACCAAGTCAGAGATTTGAAAGGCTTTTACCTTAGCTCTTCTATCAAACCACCTTTTGACTACCCCCTGATGTTTGGAAAATTTTTCAAGGGAATTGAATCTTTTCTCCTCAAGGTGTAACAACTCAGCAAGTCTGGCCTCACGTTTATCCCTCTCATCATAATATTCATTAATGAACTGTAGGGTGGGTATTTTTAACTGAATAGGAAACATAGACTCTAACCCATAAACCAAGTGTTAAGGGGATATTCCTATGAAATTCTTGTGTCTTGTACGATCTACCTAGAGAGCAAATCTAAGCTAGGTGTGCCAATCCTTAGGATTTATTTCTAAAAACTTATGAATAACAGTAAGGAGATTTTTATTGGAAGACTCAACCAAACCATTACCCTGAGGGTAATAATTGGATGCAAACTTAATTATAATTCCATGATCAAAGGCCCAGTTAGAGAATTTCAATGATGCAAATGCAGGACCATTATCACAAACCAAAGACATAGGACATCCAAAATGGTTAATAATACCTGATTCAATGAAATTGATTACCACCTCAGAAGTACATTGCTTGCAAGCAAGGGCCTCAGTCCATCTTGTGAAATAATCAGTAACAGTAAGAATATACCTGTGACCTGCAGAGGAAGGCAGATTGATTGGACATATGAAGTCCATTCCCCATTTGTGAAAGGTTTTACCTCAAAGACTGGTTGAAGTGGGAGTGCTACATACTTCTCTTTGGTTGCTGTAGTCTGACACACATGACAAGTTCTGACATGGTTGTGTGTGTCTTTGAACAATGTGGGCCAATAATAACCAGCTCTTAGAATATGATTCGTTGTAGAAGGTGAAAATCCATGACCTGTACCATATCTATCATGAAATTCCAACATTACTCTTTCAGATTTTGCTTTTCCTAGGCACCGTAAGTAAACACCATCATGATTTTTCTTATATAGAACAACTCCCTTCAGCATGAAACTATCACTCTTCAAATGCAATGCCCTTCTCTATACTATATTAAGATGGTCAGAACACCTTTGAGTCAAGAGACAGTGAACTATATCATCATACGATTCCCCAGGAGAAAAATATTCTAAATTGTAATGCTGGGCTGCAAGATCAGGGCCTATTTCTTCCATTGTCCTTGTAAGTCCTTGCCCTCTTACCAGCTTCATGGGTTGAATCTCAATGTCGTATTCTTGTAACATAGTTACCCACTTAGCTCTGCGCTCTCCTAGTTCATTTTACATCAACAACAGCTTGACTGCAAGATCAAGAACTATTGCAAAGACCTTATTTATGAGGATATAGTGTCTAAATTTCTTCATAGCTCTGACTAAGGCATAAGCCTACTTCTCCACACTTGGGTACCTTAGTTCTGCATCTTTCAATGGTGCACTCACAAATGCTATGGGATGTTCATTTCCTTGATCAAACTTTTGAGTCAATATAGTAGCATAGGAGTGATCAGAAGCAAACGAATATATATAGAATGGCTTAGCATAATCTAGACTCACCAAAATTGGAGCTTCAACAATAGCCCTTTTTATCTCTGCAAATGCTTCCTTAGCTTTTTCATTCCATTCAACTTTGGCTTCCTGCTTCAACATTACATTCAGTGGCTTGACTATTTCTGCAAATCCAGTGATGAACTTCCTTACAAAGTTGTTTTTGCCAAAGAATGATTTCATTTCTTTCTTTCTAGTAGGTGGTTGGATCTTGAGTATAGCTTCCACTCATTCTGGATCAATGGTAATTCCTTTCTCAGAGATAACGTGCCCCAGAAATTTTCCCTCTATAACTCCAAATATGCATTTCTTGGGATTGAGAGATATACCAAATTCCCTACACTTCTGAAACACTTTACATAAGTCCACTATGTGGTCTCCTCTCTTCTTGGAAAATACTATCAAATCATCCATATAAATGATTATGCATTTACCAATGATGTCTTTAAAGGAAATGTCCATAGCCCTCTGAAATGTGGCTCCAACATTAATCAAATCAAAGGGCATTCTCTTGTAGGAAAAAGTGCCCCAATTGGTGGTGAAAGCAGTTTTATGTCTATCCTCATATTGCACCATAAATTGATTGTATCCCAAGTACCCATCCAAGAAAGACATCATCTGAGATCGATTGACAATCTAAAGTACTTCATCCAGTGAGGGTACTAGATAATTATCTTTTTCTGATACTCTATTAAGGTTCCTAAAATCCACACAGAGTCTGATTTCATCATTCTTTTTTCTTACAGGAACCAAGTTTGCAACCCAGGTTGAATGTCTAACCAAAAATACGATTCTAGCAGATGCCAGCTTCTGCACTTCCTTTTGAATTACATGTTCTAGTAGAGCATTGATAGGCCTCTGCCTCTGCCTAAAGGGTCTTATTCCTAAATTAAGAGGGATAGTGTGAGTTATAATTGATGTGTCATAGGTCTTCAAGTCTTCATAACTCTAGGCTATCACGTCTTGATATGTATGTAATGCATCGATTATTCCTTTCCTCTCTTCTCAAGTACACACATTGCCAATGAAGACATTTTTGACATCATCCTAAGTCCCCAAATTATACTTTTCACATTGTCCACTGATGGACTCTTTCTTGGCATCCTGTTCTTGATCTCTGACCTTATCTAGATCAGAAATCCTTTGTAACTGTAGCATTCCTTTGGGAATAGTATTGGTCTTTAGATTAATTACCCCTTCCAAATCCAAAATGTGCTTATCATCTTCAAATACCTAGAAATTGGTAACATTGTCAGGTACTGAAGGTACTTGGGTCAGTTCCACTATAAACTTCTTTAATCTAGAAAGAGACAGAGGTTGCAATGTACTAGCTACCTGAGCAAGGGAATCTGTTGTTTGATTCTTATTGCATGGTATCGACTGAATGTTGAAGGCATCAAATCCTTCAATAAGGTCTCATACTCTGTGTCTATAATTGGTCATTCTTTGGTCATGAAAAGAGTACTGTCTCCTAACTTGCTTAACCACTAACTCAAAATACCCAAAGACTTGCAAAATCTTGACCTTTTTCTTTAGTGCCATGAGTAACCCATGGACCAAAGCCTCATATTCTACTACATTATTCATACAATGAAATTGAAGTATATGAGAAACAAAGAAATTTTTACCTCTTGGAATGATTAGCTCAAATCCTACCCCAGCTCCTTGCTTTGATTTGGATCCATCAAATCTTAAAGTCCAACAACCAACAACTGTAGACTTCCTTGTTGTATCTCTTGCACTATTGCTGCTGGAAGGTTCTTCAGAAAGCATCACCTTTTTTCCTTTAGGATCCTCTTGGACATTTTGGATATTAATTTTGACTATTGGAGTAGGGTTGATACACTTCTGTATTTTTTCTACTGCAACCTGGCACAAGCAACAATCCAATTCTGAATGGGAGGCATTATGAACCCTACACCAATTTGGTAAGAGTAGTTCCCCAAAATTCATTCATCTACCCAATTGAACCTGATCTTCAATACACTTCTAAATGAATTCTTGGAAATTATCCAGCAAAATGAGCTGATTATCTTCAGGATCATCATTATTTTCAACTGGTTCCACCAGAGTTTCAATTCTTTTAGAATTTGTTGTGAGATCAACATGCATTGTGTGTAGCATAAGGACTTCCTCTACATCTAACTCCTCAAAAAGGGCTACAAGCACGTAATTACCCATACTTCCAATATCATAATTTCATTGGAGGTATTCTGATATTCTGTAATCATGTATTTCATCCTGGGTTCCCTTTCAATTCTAATCTAGTTTGGTACTCCCTTCCATGGAAGCCACATGTGAGAGTGATTAGTTGAAACATATCCATTCAAGGACCTAGTGAAGTCTCTCCCTAGAATCAGACCATAAGCACCAGGTATATCCGCCACCTGTATATTGATAACTTATTGAATTCTAGGGTCAGAAGCAACCTGCATATGAATCATGTTCAATTCCCCTAAAACATTAACTTCAGTTCTATCCAATTGAGTAACTTTCTTTTGGGAATCAGTAGGAGTAATACCCAAATCTCTACAGACACCAAAGGGCATTACATTAGTAGAAGCACCTGAGTCTAACAAACAATTGTGAAAGTTCTTACCAAATATACGAATAGAGATCAAGAACAGAGGAATGTCTTATTGATGATGTTTTCTACATAGCAACAACTCAGACAGAATATAATATCATATCTCACTTGAAAGGTAATCTCTATCAGCAAGCCTCAAGAGATAACCCCAAGGTCTCTAATGTTAGGTCTTGACAATGCATAAACAACTCAGTGATAAATGTGAAAATGTTGGTAATCACAATGGGACCTTACTACAAGCAAAATACTGAATCTTAATTTAGCAGATATAACAATGTAATGATACTTCAATCCTAAATTTAACCCAATAATCAAAGAAATAACAAAAGATAAGGGTTTCAAAGAGATTTCTAAACTTAATATTAAACCTAGCATTAACAATGAAAATTACCAACACTTGAAATGGACCAATCCCTCAAAACTGATTTCTACTTGACCCAGATGGATCTGCAATCTTATAGAAAATAGTGCAATCTTCTAAGGTGTTAATATTTTCAAATCATGAACATTGATTCAAACAACCCTATCACAATTGAAATGAATAAACCCTCACAGCCGAACTAAACTCAATGAATATAAAGGTCCAAGCTAACTTTGCAAAGCAACTAACAATCAGTTAGTTGTGAAAAGTATGGACTAGGGATTTCTGCAACACTTCAAATATCAAACCATGAACATCATCAAATCAAATCTAATCTAAATATTAACCACCTCAAAGAAATTCTAAAGATAGAATGACAAGAACCATGCAAGATAAGAAAAACACCAGTATGGCACCAAATCACAATGTCATTACTTGCATCAAATTATCCACTGTAGCAACAATTCTAGCTTTATGTTACAATATTTGGTTGAGAACAACTACTTGCTAACACTTGCTCTACTTAATTCGCTCTAACTATCTCTCTATTTGTCTGTCTAAAATTTCTTAACCCTTACAAAAGAGGCAAAATGCCAAATTTATAGAACCCCCAAAACATGTCGGCCTAGATAGGATTTTACAATAATAATTAGGCACACCAAGTCGGCCAAGAGAAATTCAAAATAAAATAAAATATGCATTAAATGCATGAACTTCATCTAGTTCGACCTAGGATCTCTAATGCAACTCGGACCAATGCATGGAAAAATAATAGGGAAGCACAAATCTCGTTGTAGCCAATCATTAACTGCCTTCCCCTTTCCCCTTATTCCGATCCAGCATTTCATGAACTTTCAAAAGCACCCTATCCAAGTCGGCCACAGGTGGAAAAGGAAAAAACCCTAAGTTGCCTCTCAATTGATGCAATTTCTTCCCTTGACTGTTTTACCGACTTATCCCAATCCACCTTATATGTTAGGTATTTGTCAATGAAAACAATGTATGTGGTTGCATCATCCAACTAATGCTTAGAAATAGAATCATCATTAATTAGGGCATAAACATCATGCCACCACTTCCTCAACTATTCCGAACTTAAATATTTGGGAGCAATCTTCCTTCTCCCTGTCATAATCTCAAAAAGGCAATGGAGCCATTGTACACACCAGCTAGGGTATCATCAATCTACCTCCTTTGTTTGTAAATCTTTTTTAGAACCTTCTATCTAATCTGCAATGCTTCAAACCTTTCCCAAGGTTTAGCAGCTCCAGAGGAAGGAAGAATCTTATCACTTACCAGCTTATCCCTAGTGTACTCCATGATAGTCTTGGTTTTCTGTAGCAGGAGATCTATATCTTCCCTATCCTGTGCCAATGCCACCTTCAACCAATCAGTTGCCCGTATAGCATCCTTCCTAGTTGGAAAAATATCCTTGATAGCTTCATTACCCTTGGTTCACACCCCTTGCAACCAATTTCTAGTGGCAAGAGTGGAAGCTTTCATTCTTTCAAGCTCGGTGATGGTTTCCTAAGGTAAAGGCTTTGCAGCAGAAACAGAGGGGTTAATAGATTGCAGGGGCTTCATCAAATCTTCCAAGCATTTCCTGAGATTCTCATTTTCCTTCTTTAGCTCATCCTTGGTCTTTATTTCCTTCCTCAATCTACCCAAGATGACTACACTAGAACCTTGGTAATCTTCAATATCCTGCTCAACAGAAGTGGGCCCTAGATTGAAAGTCTAAACATTATAATCCTTTCTAGCCACATCTCTATTTTTATCTGGGGCAGGGGTTGCAATGTGAACAACTCTATTATGAACCTCATCTCTTTCAATCCTTGAAATCACCCTAGCCTTCTTCTTACCTTTGTCTTTTCCAATCTTGGCTAGCAGCACATCCCAATTCGGTGGACTATCTTCCACAATAAATTGTTTTCTCTTTATCTCCTTGTCCAACCAACCAGGGACAGTGGATTCTAATTGCACTTCAGCCTATTTTTTGTCCTGCTGTTGCTTAGGTGCCTCTTCACTCAAATTCTATTTCTGAGGAGTCTCATATGTTTTGCTTTCCTTTTCTTTAGCATGTTCTTCTTCTTGTACAGGTGATGGAACCTTCACTGTTTCTTCTTCCACTGGCGGTGATTTAACCTCTTCGGTTCCAATAGGTGACTCTCCATTAGCTACCAAAGGAGACTGCATTACCTTATCAATTTATGCTTCTGCACTATAAAGGTCACCTTCATGAAATTCTTCTACTTCAGTATCCGGATGATCCTCAACATTTACTGAATCACCTAGTTTGCTTTGAGCTTCATGAGCGGAAGGCACATCATCATGCTACTCCTCATGAGAAACCATCAGAGGAAGATCTGCTTGAGGCACACTATCCTTGGGAGAAGGAGTCCTAGACCTCCTTGTATACACCTTTTCCTTCTCTGAACTTTCAACATTTACCACTGGTGGGGTAACTTCTTCCCCTCCTACCTTGGAGCTTGCCTTCTCTTACAATTTTATGACTCTTCTCCTTTTGGGTACAGGATCATCAACCTCAGGATTCTACCCTTTAGTTTCCTTCTACTCAAACTTCTTAGTCCTTGTCCTCTTCTTATCCTTCGACTTTCTTTTCTTTTCTGCTTCTTGAGTTTCCATTTCTTGAACACCTTTTATCTTGACTTTGAAAGGAGAATCCAGCTTACCTTTTCCCTTAGGATCTTGCTCGATCAATTCTTCAGAGGTGGAGTGAGGATCTAAATCTCCCATTAGAGCATAGGTGCATTGTACACCTTCATTTTCCAACTCCCATAGCTTATGCTTTAGCCACATCTTGGTAAATTTGATAACTGGATCCATCAATTGTTTCAATTCTATCTTTTCCTCTTCTAACCAATCCACGTCACCAATTGGTCTATCTTTTATTTCCTCATAAGCATGATCCTAGATCAAGTTTTCGTCATCATCAAGCTGGTCTGGGACTGCCCTCACATTGTATAGTTAGACTGATTCAACTTTGAGGTGAGAAAACTTCTTCTTTTTGTCTTCAAATTCAATACTGCAATTGGCCCAGTAGTCCTCCAAATCAACCTTATGGCTATACTCTCTACTAGCCTTCTTTTGAGCTTCTCCTATAATATCAAATCTGAACCTCTTGGAATGGAAAGATAAGCCAAGAGTACTCATTTCTTCTTCTGAAGCCTGGGCAAAACCAATGGAAGGACAAGCCTCTCTAGTACCAATCCTCAAAGGGAAGTCTCCACCAAAACCAGTCTTATGCTTGTCTCTCTTGACAATGGCATCAAAGTCAAAGATCTGTCTAGTGACTTCCAGAAGTATAATTTGATCAATAGTGTATCTTGGAAGTCTATATGGGGCTCTCTAGCAGCCATCAATCCAGATATAGGAGAAAGTTGGGAATTGAATAGACCATGCCCCATATTTCTCGATGAGTTCCTTAGCCTGGTCCAAAATCCTGACATGTTCTGCACATTGGAGCAATCTAGTGACGTGCATGGTGAATGCATCATTCACCCTCCTATATTTCAAACCTCCCAAGTGCAATTGAGGGTAAAACTCATAGACAATATATTGTCCAAAAGTGCCCCTTGTACTCAATCCTTTGTAGAGGTGGAATCTTGCAAGTGCATAGACCAAATATGAGTTCATTGTGAAGGACTTTGTTTACAACACATTGGACAACTATTTGTGAATTACTCCACTAATGAATCCTGCCCAATGGTAGTTAATCTTCTCTTGCTCCATCCTCACAATCACATGGCACCTCCAATTCTCAAACATGCCAACATTCTTCAATCCAACCACCCTGTTGAGTAACGTGAGGCCAACATTTGTATCAGTCACCTCCGACCAGACTGAAGTGATTTTACTCTCTGGGATCTTACTCTTAATGTCTATTTTAATCTTCTCTGCATCATACATTGAAGACCCAGCTGCTACCTTGCTAGGTTCAGCTTGCACTCAACATGGAAATCATAGTAAAAACACAGGAAAGAGAATGTTAATCCATAAAACACCGTTAGAATAAGCCTCATACAATCAAGGTGTTATTAAAACTCATATAAAATGTTCTTGATAAACTTCAAGATTCAGAACCATCCGTAGAATCCGAGCTAGGTAGGAATTTTGAGAAATTCTGGGCCAGACGGATTCTAGTGGAATAATCATAAAAACACCTACTAACAATTAAATTTGATCATTTTCAATCAACAAACTACATAGGAGATCACAAGATAGCATGAATAAATCATAAAATGCATCATAAATCATTAATAAATCATGCCATTTCACACTTCCTTATATTTCACCAAATTTTGGAAAAATCCGGTAGAGACGGATTTTCGCAAAGGCAGAGACACTTTGTAAATCCAGAACAAACAGGGAACCAAGGACCTCGGGAAAATCCGGAGTCGATGGCAATCCATGGATAAGGTAAAACTCTGAAAGCATGCAGATTCTAGAAACTCAAAGGAAATCGGGAAAATCTACCAGAGACGGATTATCCCGAAGGAATGAGAAATCCTGGATTGAGGACGAAACCTGAACATCGGCGTTAAATCACGATTTCACTCACAACATCAGATTAATCATGAATTTCAAAGATTTAAGCTTAGAACAAGTTAGGCATGGACCTTCCATAGATTTTCTTTGCATTCTAGGCCCGTTTTATAGTGAAATAAGGTGGAATGGTATTGCCCTCGAGTTCAAACCCTATACATTTTCCATTAACACACAGGAAAACCTATGACTCAAGTATTTCAACTGCTGATACCATACTAGGGGAAAATCATGATTCCCAAGCAAGTTCACCAAAATGCAAATAAACAAACCAACTCGGACATTACTTGGGAGACCATAAATTAATCAATGCTACACAACCCTAGTCATGAAGTGATCAACTATTCAGAAATTCAAGCCCCAAAAGCTCTTATAACATCCACGTGCTATCCATAATCATCAATTCAAAACAAAGCAATCGAACACATACCATTATAAAGCAAAAATCAATCTCAGAATCAACAATGTGAAGTAAAAGGTGTCCACAAAGAACAGCGACAGGAATGCACCAAAGATATCACCAGCAAATTCACAATTCACAAACTCAATGCCTCAAATTCAACCAAGCACTCGCAAGAAAGCACTCAGCTCAAATGATGGCAAGCAATAAGCATAATAGCATAATAATCATCTGAAATCACTTAAATACATCGCTTGCCAAAGGTACAAACGACATTAAATGCAATTGACAAGATAGTCAAAAAACCCAAGAACCCGACAACAGGACAAAATCTAGAAGAATCTAGCCCACATGAAAATCTGTGAAGACTAAAAATCTCTGAACGACAGTGCTCAGTCGGAGTCTGAACAGGATCCGGGAAAATCCAGCCAGGGTGGAAAGTCCCAAACTTCAGCGAAAACCTGAACTCAGCTCAAAATCAAAGGTCTTCAATGAATAACTTAGAGGAATCACTTAGGCAATCAAAATAAAAAATTTAGCACATGCCAAAGTAAGACAAAACCTCAAAAAGAAAGGGCCAAGAAACCAAACCAAAGCGAAAGAGGATCCCTGCTTTCAGCGGGGCATGTGTACGAAAACTGCACATGTTTGTTTTCCCTTGAAATAGAGATAAGGGAGTATCCACTTGATCAACTTGAGTTCTATCTTTCTCTTTTCCCTTATCTCTAGGAGGAACGTGGACTTGATTATGAGTCTAATTTTTCCTTCTAGATGCTTTATTGACACTTTCACTAACTGATTTATCTTGTGATATGGAATTTGCATTATAAGCTCCTAGAACTTAATTCCTAATAGTTGGAACTCTCAATAACTCAAATGCAAAGATACTTACCTTTAGCTTTCTGAGTTCTTCCACAACATATATGGCCAATTGTTCCTCACTCAAATTAGCTAGGGCCTCTTTGGAGCATTCCACCACCCTGTCTTTTCTTGCATCAAAACTTTTCTATTTTGACATGTCCATTGTCCTTAATCTTAAAATAAATATTGCCTAGACACCTGAGGATGTGGTAGATTAATGCTGGCATTAGGATCAGGAGGCGTAGTGAAGTTGTTCGGTTGAATGGAGGTGGTGAAGGGGCCTCCAGCCTATGGACGTATGTGTGGCAAGTCACTCATATCATATTTCTTGACAGGCCTCTAGAAGGTCTGTACTTCTTCAACATAAGCTTCTTCTTCATCCATGGGGCCATTGTCATTCACTAGATTTTCATCAAACAACTGTGTAAGCTCATCTCCATTGCACACCTGGTCCGCCTCTTCCTTCAGCTGGTCTGATTCTTCTTCAAGCACATTTTCCTTACTCTGTGGAAAAGAAGCATGATTCAGTACCAACACTAATGAATTAGAAGAAGTAGATGGCACCATTTCCTGACTACTTGCATTATTCTCCACTTCATACTAAAAATTTGAAGCTGTCATCTGGAACTCTTGACAATCTAACTCAGAATGTTGACTCGTTTTATGGAGCCCACACCATCCTAATAAAGCAACCTCAGCTAAATATACACCACTAGGAGGCTTCTCTTGATTGACTGGTGGATTGACTAGTTGATCCAATGGGGTGGGGACTCATCCATTGTTAGGCCTCGTATTCCAAGTCCTATTTTGTCTAGGTGGCTATCTCCTGTTGAACCCTTGTCCACCAACATTCCCTCTATCAAAGTTCTGGCCTAAGGATTGTCCTTTATCATAATTTTTTTCTATGTCATTATTATACCCTCTGTCATTATTATATTCTCTGTTATTATTATATCCTCTGTCATTATTATATCCTCTTTCATTGTTATATCCCCTTTCAAGATGTTGCCCCCTATCAAAATGTTGTCCTTGTTGATTTTCTCGACTTTCTTTGCTATGATTAGACTATATATTTCTCTGAGCAACTTGCAACTAACTGTTTTGGTTCCTCAAATAAGTTACCTCCATATTCAGCTTCTTCACTTGTTCAGTCAATTCATCTAGTCTCTCCTTATCAGGATTATTGTATGGAGGTTGATTCACATTATTTTGGGGATATCCTACTACAGTATTGGGATTCAATGATTGGTTTTATACTATAGAATTCTGTAGATACATGGGAAAACTAGCCTGATGCTGTGGATGAAGAGGTTGATTTAAATTTTGCTAAGGGTAGCTGATTGTGGGTGGAACTTGACTCATAAGAGGTCCTGGGTGAGGGACCAAGGGAAACTAAGGTATTGGATGTATGATAGGAGTGTGATTAGCGAGAGCCTAGTTGAGAGTTGGGACTTGTCCAAGGTGAGCAGCGGGTCCTAATGACAGTAAAGGCCCAGAAAAATGTTTCCTTAAAGCAGTGCTAACCTTCACAACCTCAGACGATGCATCAAGTAGGATATTAGGAGGGTTGTTTCTCCATTTCATGAAGGTAGTTGTTAGACTGTCAAGTCCCACATAATAGACTTCTAAAGTAGTGGGCTCATCAACATCATAAGGGGTCTATAGTCGGGTATAGGCACGATGAAACTAGTTGTTAAAGGACCTTATAGGCTCATGGACTTCTCTCTTAACTTTAGTGAATTGAAGATAGAGCTCATTAGGACTAATGGGAATCCTAAACTTCTGCAAGAATGCATTCTCTAGTTCAGTCCAATTCTAGATGGATCCAAGAAGTAAATGATTGTACCAATAGAATGCATCCTCTCCCAATTAATACATAAAGAGTCTACATGCTACATCCTCGTGATTGATTCCTCTATCCTTAAGGCCAGTCTGAAAGATCTTGATGTGTTCCTCAGTAGTTCTATTGGGATCATTAACATGGAACTTAAACAAAAGTGTTCAGGATTCTTCGGCATGACATTGTAATTAACGAAAGTCAATGGAGATGGGTTATTAGCTACGAAAGCCATTGGTGGAGGTGGGGGTAGTAATGGCTGATTTATGGTTGGATGAGGTTGTTGAATGGGAATGTCCTTAGAATCAGATGAAGATGAACTTGGAGATGATGAAGGTGGCTAGGTGGAGGATGATTATCCCCTTCTGCTAGCCCTTCTTGACCTAGTAGGAGCTGGTAATTCTTGAAATTTCTCTTCCCCTGGAGTAGATTTGGTTCTTCTTCTAAATCTTTCAGGAGAGATGGCAGACATAAATCGATCCAATTTGCTTATTCAGGCCCTCCTTCTAGCGCCAATCTGTTGATGGTGTTTTTCCAGCACAAAAATAACTCAAACAAGATACAAATATCCCATCTCTCTTGAAAGGTAGATCTCTATCAACAAGCCTCAAGAGATAACCCAAGGTCTCTAATGTCAAGTCTTGACAATGCATAAACAACTCAGTGATAATGTGAAAATGTTGGTAATCACAAAGGGACCTTATTATAAGCAAATATTGAATCTTTAATTTATCAGATCTAGCAATATGATGATACTTCAATCCTAAATCTAACCCAAATGATAAAAGAAATAAGAAAAGATAAGGGTTCAGAGAGATTCCTAAATTAACACTAAACCTAAGATTAACAATGCAAATGGCAAACACTTGAAATGGACCAATCCCTCAGAAACTAATTTCTACTTGACCCAGATGGATTTTCAATCTTATAGAAATAGTGCAATCTTCTAAGGCATTAAATATTTTCAGATCATGAACATTCATTCAAAACAACCCTATTGCAATCGAAATGAATAAACCCTCACAATTGAACTAAGCATAATGAATATAAAAATCCAGGCTAACTTTGTAAAGCAACTAACAATCAGTTGGTTGTGAAAAGTATGGACCAGAGATTACTGCAACACTTCAAGTACTAAATCATAAACACTATCAATTTATCTAACATTAAACCTAATGCATTTATCAAATAACTTAAGCAATTCCAAAGATAGAATTACAAGAACCATGCACGATAAATCAACACAAGAGAATTCACCAAAAGCACAATGTCTCCAATTATATTGAATCGCCCAAAGTAGCAACAATTCTAGTATTATGTTACAACACTTGCTCAAAATGAACTAACTTCTAACTCTAGCTCTGCTTAATTCGCTCTAGTATCAAAACTATCTATCTAGCCCTTACAAATGAGGTAGAATTCCATATTAATAGAAACCCCCCAAGGCATGTCAGTCCTATTAGAATTTAAAACAATAATAAATGGCAATAAAACAAGTCGGCCAAGAGGAATTCAAAATAAAATAGAATATGCATTAAATGCAACAACTCCATCCAGGCTGGCCTAGGATATCCAATGTAGCTCAGACCAATGCATGTAAAATAATAGGGAAGCACAAATTTTGATGTAGCCTTGCATTAACTGCTTTCCCCTTTGTCTTTATTTTGATCCACCTTATCATGCACCATCACAAGTACCTTGTCCAAGTCGACTATAGGTGGCAGAGGTAAAACTTTAATTCTCCTTTCAATAGATTTAATATTTTATCTTGATTGCTCCACTGACTTATCCCACTCAACCCTATTGGTCTAATATTTATCAATGACTGCAATATAGGTGGCTGCATCATCCAACTGATGTTCAATAACTAGATCCTCAATGAATGGATAATATACATCTTGCCACCATTTCTTCAACTGCTCAAAGCTCAAATGCTTTGGTGCGAACTTCCTTCTTCCTGTCATTACTTCAAAGAATGAGATGCATCTATTATAGATATCAGTCAAGTCATCCTCAATTTTCCTCCTCTGCTTATATATCTTCTTCAAAACCTTCTGCCTTATTTGCAAAGCTTCAAACCATTCCCAAAGTTTAGCAGCTCTGGAGGAAGGGAGAATTCCATCACTCACCAGCTTATCCTTAGTGTATTCCATGATAGTCTTGGTCTTTTGCAACAGGATATCTACATCCTCTTTATCTTGAGCCAATACATCTTTCAGCCAATCTATTGCCCTCATTGCATCTCCTCTAGTTGAAAGGATATCTTTCATAGCATCATCTCCTTTATTCTGCACCCCTTGTAACCAATTTACTATGGAAAGAATAGTTTCCTTCATTCTTTCCAACTCCGATATAGTTTCTTGGGGCAGGAAACTTGCAGCAGAAGATGAGGAACTAATGGATTACAAGGGTTTCATCAAATCTACCAAATATTTCTTAAGTTTTTCATTCTCCTTCTTCAAGTCCCATTTAGCTTGTGCTTCTTTCCTCAATCTTCCCAAGATCATAACACTTGAACCCTAATATTCTTCAATATCCTATTCCATGGAAGTTGGCCCTAGGTTGATAGTCTGCATGTTATAATCACTCCTAGTAACCTCATCTCTATTCTTTTATGTGGAAAGAGTAGAAATATAAACCAATCTGTTGTTAGCTTCAGGCCTTTCAACCTTGGAGATGACCCTGGCCTTCTTTCCTTTACCTTTTCCTATTTTTTCCAGTAGCTCATCCCAATTGGAAGGGGTATCATCCACAACAATTTTTTTCTCTTTATTTCTCTATCGAGCCAACCTGGAACAACAGACTCCGACTGTATTTCACTCTGTCCCACTTCTTCCTGCTAACCCTTGAGTGCATCTTCCTGCTTCTTAGGAAACTCTTCATCTTTATCATGTTCTTCTCTGCCATACTACTCTTCTTCATGCACTGGTGATGGAGTCTTAACAGGTGATTCCTGCGTCTGAAGAGGTCTTGTTGATGATGTTTTCTACACAACAACAACTCAGACAGAATATAATATCCTATCTCTCTTGAAAGGTAAATCTCTATCAGCAAGCCTCAAGAGATAACCCCAAGGTCTCTAATGTCAGCTCTTGACAATGCATAAAAAACTTAGTGATAAATGTGAAAATGCTGGTAATCACAATGGGACCTTACTACAAGCAAATACTGAATCTTTAATTTATCAAATCTAGCAATATGATGATACTTCAACCCTAAATCTAACCCAATGATAAAAGAAATAACAAAAGATATAAGGTTTCAAAGAGATATCTAGATTTAACACTAAACCTAAAATTAACAATTCAAATGACAACCACTCGAAATGGACCAATCCCTCATAAACTAATTTCTACTTGACCCAGATGGATTTGCAATCTTATAGAAATAGTGCAATCTTCTAAGGTGTTAAAGATTTTCAGATCATGAACATTCATCCTTAACAACCCTATTGCAATTGAAATGAATAAACCTTCACAATTGAACTAAGCACAATGAATATAAAAGTCCAGGCTAACTTTGCAAAGCAACTAACAATTAGTTTGTTGTGAAAAGTATGGACTAGGGATTGTTGCAAACACTTCAAGCATCAAATCACAAACACTATCAATTTATCTAACATTAACCCTAATGCACTTATCAAATAACTTAAGCAATTCCAAATATAGAATCACAGGAACCATGCAAGATAAATCAACACAAGAGAATTCACAAAAAGCACAATGTCTCCAATTGTATTGAATCACCCAAAGTAGCAATAATTCTAGTATTTTATTATAGCACTTGCTTGAAAATGAGCTAACTTATAACTTCTACTCTACTGCTTAATTCGCCCTAACTCAAAACTATCTATCTTTTTTTTCTCTATCCCTTACAAATGATGCAAAATGCCATATTTATAGAAACCCCCAGAGATATGTCGGCCTAGTTTAGGGTTTGCAATAATAATTGGCCAGAAAAAAAGTCATCCAAGAGAAATTCAAAATAAAATAAAATATGCATTAAATGCTTGAACTTCATCCAGGTCAGCTTGGGATCTCCAATGTAGCTCAAACCAATTCATGCAAAATAATAGGGAAGCACAAATCTTGATGTATCCCAGCATTAAATATCTTCCCCTTTGTCTTTATTTCGATCCATCCTATCATGCACCATTAAAAGCACCTTGTCCAAGTTGGCCATAGGTGGTAAAGGAAAAACCTTAAGTCGGCTCTCAATTGATGTAATATTTTCCCTTGATTGTTTCACCGATTTATCCCACTCAAACTTATAGGTCAGATATTTTTCAATAACTACAACATAGGTGGCCGCATCATCCAATTGATGTTCAATAATTGAACCCTCACTAGCTGGGGAATATACATCTTGCCACCATTTCCTTAATTGTTCTAAGCTCAAATGCTTTGGTGCAAACTTCCTTCTCCCTATCATGATCTCAAAGAAAGAAATGCATCCATTATAGATACCAGTTAAGGTGTCCTCAATTTGCCTCCTCTACTTATGTATCTTCTTTAGAACCATTTGACTTATTTGCAAAGCTTCAAACCATTCCCAAGGTTCGAAAACTTTAGAGGAAGGGAGAATTCCATCACTCACCAGTTTATCTTTGGTATACTCCGTGATGGCTATGGTTTTCTACAACAAGAGGTCTACATCTTCCTTATCTTGTGCCAGTACTTCTTTCAACCAATCAATTGCCCTCATAGCATCTCCTCCAATTGAGAGATAGTCCTTGATAGCATCTTTTCCTTTGGTTTGCACCCCTTGTAGCTAATTTGTTGTAGCAAGAGTACTAGCCTTCATTCTTTCCAACTCAGTGATAGTTTCTTGGGGTAGGAGGCTTGTAGCAGAAGATGAGGAACCAATAGATTGCAAAGATTTCAATAGATCCTCCAAACATTTCTTGAGTCTTTTGATCTCTTTCTTCATCTCTTGTTTAGTCTTCTTTTCTTTCCTCAACCTACCCAAGACCAATGCACTTGAACCCTGATATTCTTCAATATCCTACTCTGTGGAGGTGGGTCCTAGGTTAATAGTCAGAAAATTATAATCTTTTCCATTTACATCATCCCTATTCTTATCCGAAGCAGAAGTTGCAATGTGGACCACTCTAGTACTTGTTTCATCTCTTTTAATCATTGAAATGACCCTGGCCTTCTTCTTTCCTTTATCTTTTCATATTTTTTCTAGTAACTCATCCCAATTGGGTGGGGTATCCTCCACAACAACTTGCTTTCTCCTTATTTCTTTATCTAGCCAATCTGGAACAGTTGACTCTAACTGTACTTCATTTTGTCCCACTTCCTCCTACTAGTCTTTAGGTGCTTCTTCATTCAAATCCTGCCTCCTAGGAGTCTCTCCAGCCTTACCTTCTTCATCTCCAATTTGTTCTTCTCCGTTCATAGGTGACGAAACCTTAACTAAATCTTCTTCTCTTTGAGGACATTTAACTTCTTCAGTTCCAACTGGAAAATCTTCAAATGCAACCAAGGGAGACTACATCACTTTTTCTATTTTTGCCTCAGTATTATAAAGCTCACCCTCATTAAATTCTTCTCCTTCTATATCCTAGAAATCCTCAGCTTCTTTAGATTCACCTGGTTCATTTTGAGCTTCATGGGAAGGAGGGAGATCATCATGTTGTTCTACATGAGAGGCAACCAGAGGGGAATCTTTCTTTCGCACATTATCCTTAGGAGGAGTTCTTGATTTCCTTGTGTATACATGTGTCCTTTCTCCTGAACTCTCTACATTTACCATAGGTGGATCAACTTCCTCTCCATCCTTGGAACTTTCCTTTTGTGACAGTCTTACAATTCTTCTTATTTTAGGCACAAAAGCACTAACCTCAAGATCCTGCTTTTCAATTTCTTCTCTTCCAGACTTCTTAGTCCTTGAAGTATGACCCCTTTTCTTGGCAATTGGCCTTCTCTATTTTTCTGTTTCTTGGGTTTCCTCCACTTGAACACCCTTATCTTAATTTTAAAAGGAGAACCTACGTTGTCCTTACCCTTTGGATCCTACTCAACTGACTCCTCAGAAGTAGAATGAGGATCTAAATCTCCCATCAGATCATAAGTGCACTATACACCTTCATTCTCCAATTCCCATATCTTATACTTTAGCCACAACTTGGTGTACTTAATGACTGGATTCATCAACTCTCCTAGTTCTATTTTTTCTTCTTCCAACCAATCTATTTGGCCAATTGGTCTGTCCTTTATTGCCTCATAAGCATAGCCTTGAATCAAGTCCCCATCATCTTCAATCTGATCTGGAACAACCTTCACATTATATAATCAAACTGATTCAATGGGAAGTCGAGAAAACTTCTTCTTTCTAACCTCATATTCATCACTGCAATTGGCCTAGTGGTCTTCCAAATCATCCTTGTGGCTATATTCCTGACTAGCCTTCTTTTGAGCTTCACCAGTTATGTCAAATCTAGACCTCTTGGAATGGAAAAATAAACCAAGAGTACTCATCTCCCCTTCTGAAGCTTGAACTGAGTTAATGGAAGGGAATTCCTCTCCAGTGCCTATCCTCAAAGGTAAGTCTCCACCAAACCCAGTCTTATGTTTGTCCCTTTTGACAATAGCATCAAAGTCACATATTTTCCTAGTGAGCTCCAAGAGTAAGATATGATTAGTGGGATACATTGGAAGTTGATATGGAGCCCTTTGACACCCATCAATCCTGATGTATGAAAAGGTGGGAAACTTTATGAACCAAGCCCCATATTTCTTGATTAGTTATTTGGCCTGATCCGAAATCCTCATATGTTCTACACCCTGAAGCAATCTAGTGATATGCATGGTGAATGCATCATTCACCCTCCTATAGCTCAAGCTTCCCAAGTGCAATTGAGGGTAAACCTCATAAATTACATCCTATCCAAAGACTCCTCTTATGCTCAATCCCTTGTATGGATGAAATCTTGCAAGTGCATAGACCAAGTAGGAAGTCATGGTGAAGGTCTTGGTTTGCAGCATATTGCATAATTGCTCATGAATCACCCTAATTATAACACCTGCCCAATGATAGTTGATCTTATCCTATTCCATCCTTGCAATGACATGGTACATCCAACTCTCAAACATACCTGCACTCTTTAAACCAACCACCCTGCTAAGAAGAGTAATGGCATCATAATATTCCTTCTTGAACTTTGCTCTAAATAGCTTTTTGGGTAGTTTTGAATAGTGAGACTTGGGCTTTTCCAACTAGGAATTGATTATCTACTATGACTTAATAGTCTCCTCTTCATAGAAATTTTTAGTTGCTTCCATCTTGAATACCACCACATGTGATCTATCTGGCATATCAAAGGTCTAAGCTATAGAGACATGATTCAAATTTTCCACAATCCTCCCTTGGGGACCAACTATTCTCTGGGTATCTCTATCATAATGTCTAGCACACTCAAGAACCAACTTGTAACATTGCACTATAGAAGGAAAACCAGCTACATGTGCCAATCCTAATTCCAACATTCTTTTAACCACCAAAGGAAGATCTCGTGCTGCCATTCTGCCTTTGAACTCTTCATAGTCCCATAGTCCAACGTTCGTGTCAGTCACCTCTAACTAGATAGAGGTAATCTTGCTCTTTGGGATCTTACTCCTAATGTCCATCTTGATTCTTTTTGCTTTAGATACCAAAGATCCCTCCATATCACCCTTATCTTTTCCAGCTACTACCTTGCTAGATTCAGCCTGCACTCAACAAAGGAAACCATAGTAAAGATCACACAAACAAAGGTTAATCAATCAAAATCATCATTAAAATGAATCCCAAATAAGGAAGGTGTCATTAAATCTTCAAATAAAACTATCATATTAGAGTTCGGGTTTCAGGTCCACCCACGGAATCCAAGCCGAGGAGGAATTTCAAACAATTCCAAGCCAGGTGGATTCTAGTGGAATAAACATGAAAACACCTACTAGCAACTTAATCCGATCATTATCAATCAAGAAAAAACACATGGGATCTAAAAATAACTCAAATTAACCATGAAATGCATAATCATTCATTATCAACCCATGTTATTTCATATTTCTTTACATTCCATCATATTCTAGGAAAATTCGTGCGGGACGGATTTCCGCGAAGGAGGAGACATTCTGCAAATTTTGAAAAAACTAGGGAAGAAAGGATTTTGGGAAAATTAAAAATTGAAGGAAAGCCACAAAGAAGATGAATCTCTGGAAAACTTGCAAATTTCGAGAAAAAGAAGAAGAGTGGGAAAATTGGGAAAATCTACTAGAGCCGAAAAATCCCGAGATGGATGAAAAACCCGAATATCGGCCTTATTACATTATTTCACTCAAATTGATGGATCGATCATAAATTTTAGGAATCTAGGCCTACGACGAGTTTGATACAGAACTTCTACAGATTTTCCTTAAATTCTAAGCCTATTCAAAAAGAAAACTAAGGTGAAATGGTGATGCCCTAAGTATCAAACCCCACAAATCTGCCATTGATGCATAGGCAAGCTCGGGATTCAATCCTTTCAACTGATAAATCCTTACTAGGGGTTATTCATGGCTCACAAGCAAGGCACCTCATGATGTAAACAAATGAACAATCTCATAAACTACTTGGGAGACCATAAGTAAGGCAATGCCAAGCAACCCTAGCACCAGATGCCCAAACATACAAGAACTCAAACTCCAAGCATATCCATAATGTTAAAGAACTGTCTACATTTATCAATCGAAAGCAAGGTAATATATACATACCATTTGACGAAGTAGAAATTGATTGTGGCAACAAATATCATTTTATTGGCACTCAGCAAAGAACAACAAAAATTCCAAGGAAATCACCACCAAAATGAATAATTTGCAAACCCAGCGCTCCAAATCAAGTCCAGCACTCAAAGAATAAACTCCCAAACCAATGGAACACAAATGATAAAGCATAATGGGACAAGAGAGCCTAGAGAAATCTGGAAACCCAATGACAGAGCGGATTTTCAGAAAAATCCGGTCTAGGCGGAATTCTGCGAAGACCAAAAATCTTTGAACCGCAACATTTAGCTGGAGTTTGAGCAAGATCCGAGAAAATCGGGTTGGGGTGAAAAATCCTGAACTGGGAGAAAAACAAAACTTTTCCCAGAACCTAAGGTTTTCAATGTGTAATTTGGGGGAATCACTTAGGCAAGCAAGATAAACATTTAGGCTTGTGCCAAAGCAAGATAAATCCTCAAAATCAAAGGGCTAAAACACCCAAAAGCAAAAGCAAAAGAGGGTCCCTACTTTTAGCGGGGCGTGTGTGCAAAAACTGCACAACAAATGGCAACTCTGTTGGGAAATGCTCCATAGCATTTGATGACGAACAAGAATCAAGAACCCAGAATCTATGGTTTTAGTCTCACTATCAGACAAACAAATCAAAATGCAAAGATTAAAGAATCGGAACCAAAGGTAGATCGAACCTTCCATAAACTAAAAATCCAAGTGCGTGCATATGAGTTCATTTCCCTCCTTGAGCTACTACAAAAACCAAGTTTAGTCAGGACAGGCTACGTAAAGATTCTAACTTCAAAAGCAACCTAGATGGAGCCTCATTGCCAGTCAGGCATAGCCCTGATGAGGTTATTGATGTGACTCTCCCAAACATAGCTCTATTGCCAGTTAGGCATCTATAGCCCCTATAGAGATATTAAGATACTTCTGATAGATTGAATTCATTTGATTTTTAATATTTTCTCTTTTTCCTTCTTTTTATATTTCTTTTCTTTGTCACTTTTTCATTTCAACCTATGAACAATGAAGTTCACACTCAAGGCTGAGAGCCACAGTGGCACTGAAGCAGAAATAGGATTTTTCATCTGACAAAACCTCACAAGGATCCTATGGCAACATCAGAATTCTTAAGATGTATGAAAGATATAAGATTTTAGAATACTTCAAATTCAATATAAAACCAGTGACCCATCTTCTATAAATCAAACATTTAGATTGCTTGACAATAACAAAGACTTCAACCATCCTTTCGAGACATAGGACTAAAGTCCAAAAATGAAATACTTAGAATAGTCCTAGATAATGATATATTCTCCATGTAGGTACAACACATCCAAAAGAAAACAAGAAAACCTCAAAAGCAAGAGCAGAGCAAAAACACACCAAAGCGAAAGAAAACCTACACTAACCAAAACAAACAAAAGCAATGCAGATAGGGAAACCTACTCTAACCAAAGAAAAGCAAAGCAAAAAAAACAGAAAGGAAACCTAATCTAACTATATATAGGAAAAGAGTTGAAAACAGGTCAAGACTAGAAATAATGCTTCATATACTGCCCATTGAAAGGCAGTGGGATATCCTCCCCAGTGAGAGTTTTCAAATGGAAAACATTATCTCCCAGGATTTATGAAATCTGGTAACAGCCAAGCCAAAGTTTGTCATTTTCCATGCTCCCCCTTATGGTCATGGGCTTGATCCCAGTAAAGAACCAAGTCAAAAATCCTAAAATATTTTACCTTGGCTCTTCTATCAAACCATGTTTTCACTACCCCCTGATGTTTGGCAAAGTTTTCCAGGGCTTCATCTCTTTTCTCCTCAAGGTGTAACAACTCAGCAATTATGGCCTCACATTTATCCCCCTCATCATAATATTCATTAATGAACTATATGGTGGGGATTTTTAACTGAATAGGAAATAGAGGGTCTAACCCATAAACTAGGTGGTAAGGGGATATTCCTATGGAAGTCTTATGTCTTGTACGATCTGCCCGGAGAGAAAATCTAAGCTGGGTGTGCCAATCCTTCGGATTTCTATCTAATAGCTTGCGAATAACAGTCAGGAGATTCTTATTGGAAGAATCAGCCAAACCATTACCTTGAGGGTAATAATTGGATGCAAACTTAATGATAATTCCATGATCAAAGGCCTAGTTAGAAAACTTCAATGATGCAAATGGAGGGCCATTATCACAAACCAAAGACATAGGACATCCAAAATGTTTGATAATACCTAATTCAACGAAATTAATTACCACCTTAGAAGTACATTGCTTGCAAGCAAGGGCCTTAGTCCATCTTGTAAAATAATTAGTGACAGTAAGGATATACTTGTGACCTTGAGAGGAAGGCGGATTGATTGGACCTATGAAGTCCATACCCCACTATGCGAAAGGTTTTACCTCAAAGACTAGTTGGAGTGGGAGTGTTGCATACTTCTCTCTGGTTGCTACAGTCTGACACACACAACAAGTTCTAACATGGTTGTGTGTGTCCTTGAATAGTGTAGGCCAATAATGACTAGCTCTCAAAATCTGGTTTTTTGTAGAAGGTGTTGATGCATGGCCTGTACCATATCCGTCGTGAAATTCCAACATTACTCTTTCATATTCTGCCTTTCCTAGGCACCTTAAGTAAACACCCTCATGATTTTTCTTATATAGAACAACTCCCTTTAGCACGAAACTGTCACTCTTTAAGCGCAATTCCCTTATCTATACTACATTAAGATGGTTAGGGCATCTTTGATTCAGGAGATAATGAACAATATCATCATACCATTCGCTAGGAGAGACATCTTCTAAATTGTAATGCTGGGCTGCAAAATCAGGGCCTATTTCCGCCATTGTCTTTGTAAGTCTTTACCCTTTTACCAACTTCATGGGTTGAATCTCAATGTCATATTCTTGTAACATAGTTACCCACTTGGCTCTACGCTCTCCTAGCTCATTCTGCATCAACAATAGCTTGACGATAGGATTAGGAACTATTGCAAAGATTTTGTTTATGAGGATATAGTGTCTAAATTTCTTTACAGCTCTGACTAAGGCATAAACCTATTTTTCCACACTTGGGTATCTCAGCTCTGTAAGCTTCAATGGTGCACTCATGAATTCTATGGGATGTTCATTTCCTTGGTCAGATTTTTGAGTTAGCATAGCAGCACAGGAGTGATCAGAAGTAAATGAATATATATAGAATGGCTTAGCATAGTCTAGACTCACCAAAACTGGAGCTTCAGCAATAGCCCTTTTTATCTCTGCAAATGCTTCTTTTGCTTCTGCATTCCATTCAACTTTGGCCTCCTGCTTCAACATTACATTCAATGGCTTGACTATTTCTACGAATCCAGTGATGAACTTTCTCAAAAATTTGATCTTGCCAAAGAATTATTTCATTTCTTTCTTGCTAGCAAGTGGTGGGATCTTGAGTATAGCTTCCACTCATTTTGGATCAATGGAAATTCTTTTCTTAGAGATAACATGCCCCATCAATTTATCCTCTATAACTCCAAAGATGCATTTCTTTGGATTGAGAGATATACCAAACTCTCTGCATTTCTAAAGAACCTTGCACAAATCTATGATATGATCACCTCTCTTCTTGGAAAAGACTATTAGATCATCAATATAAATGATTATGCACTTACCAATTATGTCTTTAAAGGCAATGTCCATGGCTCTTTGGAACGTGGCTCCAGCATTAATCAAGCCAAAGGACATCCTCCTGTAAGAAAAAAGTGCTCCACTTGGTGGTGAAAGCAGTCTTATGTCTATCCTCATATTGCACCATAACTTAATTGTATCTTGAATAACCATTCAAGAAAGATATCATCTGAGATCCATTGAAAATCTGAAGTACTTCATCTTGTGAGGGTACTGGATAATTATCCTTTCCAATGCTCTGTTAAGGTTCCTAAAATCTACACATAGTATGATTTCACCATTTTTCTTTCGCACTGGAACCAGGTTTGCAACCCAAGTTGGATGTCTTACTGGAAATATGATTCTAGCGGACAATATTTTTTGCACTTCCTTCTGTATTATGGGTTCTAGTAAGGCATTAATTGGCCTTTTCCTCTGTCTAAAAGGTTTTGCTCCTAGATTAAGAGGAATAGTATGAGTTATGATTGACGTGTCATAGGTCTTTAAGTCTTCATAACTCCAAGCTATCACATCTAGATATCTATATAATGCATCAATTATTCCTTTCCTTTCTTTTGGAGTGCATGCTTTTCCAATGAAGACATTCTTGGAATCATCTTGAGTTCCCATATTATACTTTTCACATTGTCCACTGATGGACTCCCTCTTGGCATCCTGTTCTTGATCTCTAACCTTATCCAAATCAAATATCCTTTCTAATTGCACCATTCCTCTAGGAATAATATTTGTCTTCAGATTAATTACCCCTTCCAAATCCATCTCTACTTCTTGGAGTTTAGTTTCATCAATAATTTGAGAAGCAAAGACATCTGAGCTTGTGATAAAATCCAAAATATGCTTGTCATCTTTAAATACCTAGAAGTTGGTAATGTTGTCAGGTATTGAAGGTACTAGGGTGAGTTCCACTGTAAACTTCAATCTAGAAAGAGATAGAGGCTGCAAGGTACTAGCTGCCTAAGCAAGAGAATATGACATTTGATTCTTATTGCGTAGTATCAACTGAATGTTGAAGGCATCAAATCCTTCAATAAGATCCCATACTTTGTGTCTATAATTGGTCATTATTTGATCAGGACAAGAGTATTATTTCCTAGCTTTCTTGACTACTAACTCAGAATCCATAGACTTGTAAAATCTTAACCTTTTTCTTTAATGCCATTAACAGCCTATGGACTAAAGCTTCATATTCTGCTACATTATTCGTACAATTAAATTGAAGTCTATGAGCAGCAAAGAAAGTCTTACCTCTTGGAATGATTAGCTCAAATCCTGCCCCAGCTCCTTGCTTTGATTTGGATCCATCAAATCTTAAAGTCCAACAACCAGTAACTACAGACTTCCTTGCTGTATCTCTTGCATTGTTGCTGGTGGAAGGTTCTCTAGAAAGCATCACTCTTTTTCCTTTGGGATCCTCTTGGACATTCTGGATATTAATTTTGACTGATGGAGTGGGGTTGATACATTTCTATATTTGTTCCACTGCATCCTGGCACAAACAATAGTCTAATTCTTAATGGGAGGCATTATGTACCCTGCACCAATTAGGCAAGAGTAGTTCTCCAAAATTCATTCCTCTACCCAACTGAACCTGATCTTCAATGCACTTCTGAATGAATTCTTGAAAACTTTCTAGCAAACCCAACTGACTATCTTCTGAATCATCATCATTTTCAACTAGTTCCACCAAGGCTTCAGTACCAATGGATTATGTTGTGAGATCAATAGGCATTGTATGAAACATGAGGAATTCTTCTACAACTGACTCCTCAAAAGGGGTTGCAAGCACATAATTACCCATACTTACTTCTGATATCATAATTTTGTTGGAGGTATTCTGATATTCTGTATTCATGTATTTCATTATGGGTTCTCTTTCAATTCTAATATGGTTAGGCACTCCCTTCCAGGGAAGCCACATGTGAGAGTGATCAATTGAGACATATCCATTCAAGGCCCTGGTGAAGTCTCTTCCCAAAATTAGTCCATAAGCATCAGGTATATCAACCACCTTTATATTAATAACCTGTTGAATTCTAGGATGAGAAGCAACCTGCATATGAATCATATGTAGCTCCCCTACAACATTAACTTCAGTCCTATCCAATTGTGTAACTTTCTTTTGGGAATCAGAAGGAGTAATACCCATAGCTCTACAGACACCAAATGGCATTACATTGGTAGAAGCACCTGAATCCAACAAATAGTTATGCAAGTTCTTACCAAATATACAAACAAAAATCAAGAATGGAGGAGTGTTTTTTTTCCCTTGAAACAAAGTTAAGGGAGTATCCACTTGAGCAACTTGAGTTTTGTCTTTCTCCTTTCCCTTATCTCCAGGAGGCATGTGGACTTGATTATGAGTCTGATTTTTCCTCCCTACCAATTGAGAACTAGATGCTTTATTGACACTTTCACTAACTGATTTATCTTGTGATATGGAATTTGCATTATAAGCTTCTAGAATTATATTCCTAATGATTGGAACTCTCAATAACTCAAATGCAGAGAGACTTACCTTTAGTTTCATGAGTTCTTCTGCAACATACATGGCCAATTGTTCCTCACTCAAATCAGCAGGGGTCTCCTTTGGGTATTCCATCACCTTGTCCTTGCTTGCATCAAAACCTCTCCCTTTTGGCATGTCAGTATGTCCTTGATCTTGAGATAAATATTTCCTAGACACTTGAGGAAGTGATATATTATTGCTAGCATTAGGATATGGAGGAATAGTGAAATTGTTCAATGGAATGGAGGTGGTGAAGGGGCCTCTAGCTTGCAGACGTTTGTGTGGTAGGTCCCTCAAATCATACTTCTTGGTAGGCCTCTGAAAAGTTTGTACATCTTCAACATAAGCCTCCTCTTAATCCCTGGGGCCATTGTCATTCACTGGATTCTCATCAAACAACTGTGTAATTTCATCTCCATTGCACACTTGGTCTTCCTCTTCCTTCAATTGGTCTGATTCTTCTTTAGCTACATTTTCCTTACTTTGTGGAAAATGAGCATGATTTAGTACCAACACTGATGAATCATAGGGAGTAGATGGCACCATTTCCTGACTACCTACATTATTCTCCACTTCATACTAAAAAATTGAAGCTATTGTCTGGAACTCTTGACAATCTAACTTAGAATGTTGAATTGTTTTATGGAGCCTACACCATCCTAATAAAGTAGCGTCAACTAAATATACAATATTATGAGGCTTCTCTTGGTTAATTGGCCAATTGATAGGCTGATTGACTGGTTGATCAAATGGGGTGGGGACTCCTCCATTGTTAGGCCTTATATTCCCAATCATGTTCTGTCTGAGTGGCTGCCTCCTATCGAACCCTTGTCCACCACCTTGCCCTCTATCAAAGTTCTAGCCTGAGGATTGTCCTTTATCATAATTCTGTCCACTGTCATTATTATACCATCTATCATTATTATATCCTCTTTCATTGTTATATCCTCTTTCATTGTTATATCCCCTTTCAAGATGTTATATCCCCTTTCAAGATGTTATCCTCTATCAAAATGTTGTCCTTGTTGATTCTCTCAATTTTCTCTGCTCTGATTGGACTACATATTTCTCTGAGTAGCTTGCAACTAACTGTTTTGGTTCCTCAAATAAGTTACCTCCATATTTAGCTTCTTCACTTGTTTAGACAATTCGTCTAGTCTCTCCTTGTCAGGATTACTATATGGAGGCTGATTCGCATTATTTTGGGAATATCCTACTACAATATTGGCATTTAGTGATTGGTTTAATACTTCAGAATTTTGTAGATACATGGGAAAACTAGCCTGAGGTTGTGTGTGAAGAGGTTGGTTTATAGTTTGCTAAGGGTAGTTGATTATGGGCGAAACTTGTCTCACAGGAGGTCCTCGGTGAGGAACCAGAGGCAACTGAGGTACTAGATTCATGATAGGAGTGTGGTTAGCGAGAACCTGGCTAAGAGCTGGGACTTGTCTAGGGTAAGCAGCGGGTCCTAATGACATTAAAGGCCCAAACAGGTGTTGCCTTAAAGCAATACTAACCTTCACAAGCCTCCGCATATGCATCAAGTAGATTATCAGGAGAGTTGTTCCTCCACTTCATAAAGGTAGTTGTTAGACTGTCAAGTCCCTCATAATAGACTTCTAAAACAATGGCTTCATCAACAACATAGGGAGCCTACAGTCAAGTATAGGCACGATGAAATCAGTTGTTAAAGGACCCTATAGGCTTATGGACTTCTCTCTTAACATTAGTGAACTGAATATAGAGCTCATTGGGACTAATGGGAATCCTAAACTTCTGCAAGAATGTAGTCTCTAGCTCGGTCCAATTTTTGATAGATCTAGCAGGTAAATGATTGTACCAATAGAATTCATCATCTCCCAATGAATAAGGAAAGAGTCTGCATGCTACATCCTCATGATTGATTCCTCTATCCTTAAGGCCAGTCTGAAAGATCCTGATGTGTTCCTCAGCAGTTCTATTGGGATCATTAACATGGAACTTTGAACAAAAGTGTTCAGGGTTCTTGGGCATGACACTGTAATTGGTGAAACTCAATGGAGATGGGTTATTAGCTAGGAAAGCCATTAGTGGAGGTGGGGGTGGTAATAGTTGATTTATGACTGGCTGAGGTTGTGGAATGGGAATGTTCTCAGACTTAGATGAACATAAACTTGATGAAGATGGGGATGATGGAGATGATAGAGGTGGATGGGTGGATGATGATTCTCCCCTTCTGTTGGTCCTTCTTGACCTAGTAGGGACTGATAATTCTTTTTAATTTCTCCACTCTTGGAGTAGATCTAGTTCTTCTTCTGAATCTTTCAGGAGAGATGGCAGACAAAAATTGATCCAGCTTGCTTATTCAGGCCCTCCTTCTAGCGCTAATCTGCTGATGATGTTTTCTGCATAGCAACAACTCAAACAAAATATAATATCCTATCTCTCTTGAAAGGTAAATCTCTATCAACAAGCCTCAAGAGATAACCCCAAGGTCTCTAATGTCAGCTCTTGACAATGCATAAAAAACTCAGTGATAAATGTGAAAATGTTGGTAATCACAATGGGACCTTACTACAAGAAAATATCGAATCTTTAATTTATCAGATCTAGCAATATGATGATACTTCAACCCTAAATCTAACCCAATGATAAAAGAAATAACAAAAGATATAAGGTTTCAAAGATACTTCTAGATTTAACACTAAACCTAAGATTAACAATTTAAATGACAAACACTCGAAATGGACCAATCCCTCAAAAACTAATTTCTACTTGACCCAGATGGATTTGCAATCTTATAGAAATAGTGCAATCTTCTAAGGTGTTAAATATTTTCAGATCATGAACATTCATCTAAAACAACCCTATTGCAATTGAAATGAATAAACCTTCATAATTGAACTAAGCACAATGAATATAAAAGTTATGGCTAACTTTGCAAAGCAACTAACAATCAGTTGGTTGTGAAAAGTATGGACTAGGGATTGTTTTAAACACTTCAAGCATCAAATCACAAACACTATCAATTTATCTAACATTAACCCTAATGCACTTTTCAAATAACTTAAGCAATTCCAAAGATAGAATCACAGGAACCATGCAAGATAAATCAACACAAGAGAATTCACCAAAAGCATAATGTCTCCAATTGTATTGAATCACCCAAAGTAGCAACAATTCTAGTATTTTGTTATAGCACTTGCTTGAAAATGAGCTAACTTCTAACTTCTACTCTACTGCTTAATTCGCCCTAACACAAAACTATCTATCTTTTTTTCCTCTAGCCCTTACAAATGATGCAAAATGCCATATTTATAGAAACCCCCCAAGATATGTTGGCCTAGTTTAGGGTTTGCAACAATAATTGGCCACAAAACAAGTCATCTAAGAGAAATTCAAAATAAAATAAAATATGCATTAAATTCTTGAACTTCATCCAGGTCGGCCTAGGATCTCCAATGTAGCTCAAACCAATGCATGCAAAATAATAGGGAAGCACAAATCTTGATGTAGCCTAGCATTAACTATCTTCCCCTTTGTCTTTATTTCGATCCATCCTATCATGCACCATTAAAAGTACCTTTTCCAAGTCGGCCATAGGTGGTAAAGGCAAAACCTTAATTCGGCTCTCAATTGATGTAATGTTTTCCCTTGATTGTTTCACTGATTTATCCCACTCAACCTTATAGGTCTGATATTTATCAATAACTACAACATAGGTGGCCACATCATCCAATTGATATTTAGTAATCGAACCCTCACTAGCTGGGGAATATACATCTTGCCACCATTTCCTTAACTGTTCTAAGCTCAAATGCTTTGGTGCAAACTTCCTTCTCCCTGTCATGATCTCAAAGAAAGAAATGCATCCATTATAGATACCAGTTAAGGTGTCCTCAATTTGCCTCCTCTGCTTATGTATCTTCTTCATAACCTTTTTCCTTATTTGCAAAGCTTCAAACCATTCCCAAGGTTCAAAAATTTTAGAGGAAGGGATAATTCCATCACTCACCAGTTTATCTTTGGTATACTCCATGATGGTTATGGTTTTCTGCAACAAGAGGTCTACATCTTCCTTATCTTGAGCCAATACTTCTTTCAACTAATCAATTTCCCTCATAGCATCTCCTCCAGTTGAGAGAATGTCCTTGATAGCATCATTTCCTTTGGTTTGCACCTCTTGTAGCCAATTTGTTGTAGCAAGAGTACTAGCCTTCATTCTTTCCAGCTCAGTGATAGTTTCCTGGGGTAGGAGACTTGCAGTAGAAGATGAGGAACCCATAGATTGCAAAGGTTTCATCAGATCCTCCAAATATTTCTTGAGTCCTTCAATCTCTTTCTTCATCTCCTTTTTAGTCTTCATTTCTTTCCTCAACCTACCCAAGATTACTGCACTTGAACCTTCATATTCTTCAATATCCAACTCTGCAGAGGTGGGTGCTAGCTTGATAGTCAGCAAATTATAATCTTTTCCAGTTACATCATCCCTATTCTTATCCGTAGCAGGACTTGCAATATGGACCACTCTATTACTAGCTTCATCTCTTTCAATCTTTGAAATGACCCTAGCCTTCTTTTTTCCTTTATCTTTTCCTATTTTTGCCAGTAACTCATCCCAATTGGGTGGGGTATCCTCCACAACAAATTGCTTTATCCTGATTTCTTTATCTAGCCACTCTGGAACAGTTGACTCTAATTGTACTTCATTCTTTCCCACTTCCTCCTACTGGTCATTAGGCACTTCTTCATTCAAATCCTGCCTCCCAAGAGTCTCTCTAGCCTTACCTTCTTCGTCTCCAATATATTCTTCTCTGTTCATAGGTGACGAAACCTTAACTAAATCTTCTTCTCTTTGAGGAGATTTAACTTCTTTAGTTCCAATTGGCGAATCTTCATATGCAACTAGGGGAGACTGAATCACTTTTTCTACTTTTGCCTCAGCATTATTAAGCTCACCCTCATTAAATTCTTCTCCTTATGTATCCTGGCAATCCTCAGCTTCTTTAGATTCACCTGGTTCATTTTGAGCTTCATGGGAAGGAGGGAGATCATCATGTTGTTTTGCATGAGAGGCAACCAAAGGGGAATCTTTCTTTGGCACATTATTGTTAGGAGAAGGAGTTCTTGATTCCGTTGTGTATACTTGTGTCCTTTCTCCTGAACTCTCTACATTTACCAAAGGAGGATCAACTTACTCTCCATCCTTGGAGCTTTCCTTTTGCGATAGTCTTACAATTCTTCTTCCTTTAGGCACAAAAGTACTAGCCTCAAGATCTTGCTTTTCAGTTTCTTCTCTTCCAGACTTCTTAGTCCTTGAAGTATGACCCCTTTTCTTGGCAATTGGCTTTCTTTCTTTTTTTAGTTTCTTGGGTTTCCTCCACTTGAACACCCTTAATCTTAATTTTAAAAGGAGAACCTACCATGTCCTTACCCCTTGCATCCTGCTTAACTGACTCCTCAGAAGTAGAATGAGGGTCTAAATCTCCCATCAAATCATAAGTGCACTGTACACCTTCATTCTCCAATTCGCATATGTTATGTGTCAACCACAACTTGGTGTACTTATTGACTAGATTCATTAACTATCCTAGTTCTATTTTTTCTTCTTCCAGCCAATCTATTTCGCTAATTGGTTTATCCTTTACTACCTCATAAGCATGGCCATGAATCAAGTCCCCATCATCTTCAATCTTTTAGAAACCTAGATCATATTTGCAAACCAGAATATCCTTCCACAAAAGAGAAAAATAGAAAAAGTAAAGATTTGCAAGAAGATGTGCAAATAATTATTATTCGAGAATTCAATAATTACATGAAAATAATTTGCTTTATAAAAGCAAAGATACATAACCCTAATCTTATCTTGAGCTACAAGATAGCTCAACAAGATAAGGATGACAACTAATTAACCTAGGAATTAAATAATTACCTAAGTAAAGTTATGCAAAGTGTAATTAAATATTAATTACACCAACACCCCCCCATAAGTGAAACTTAGGGAGAAGCAAATTATTATGCAAAGATGAGTCCTGGCAAGAAGGCCTGATTAGGTACTCATTTACAAAAGAAAAGATGAGGTAGAGAAGGAAAACCCAGTGGGACAAAACCCCCTACAATAAGATGACTGCTGTAAGAAGCACTAGAAGAACACTGTTCAATAATTACATGATAATGATTTGCTTTATAAAAGCAAATATGCATAACCCTAATCTTATCTTGAGCAACAAGATAGCTCAACAAGATAAGGATGACAACTAATTAACCTAGGAATTAAATAATTACCTAAGTAAAGTTATACAAAGTGTAATTAAATATTAATTACACCAACACCCCCCCCATAAGTGCAACTTAGGGAGAAGCAAATTATTATGCAAAGATGAGTCCCGTCAATAAGGCCTGATCAGGTACTCATTTACAAAAGAAAAAATGAGGTAGAGAAGGAAAACCCGAGTGGGACAAAACCCCCCCTACAATGAGATGACTGCTACAAGAAGTACTAGAAGAACACTGTGGAGTAACACTGGAACCGCAATCTGACAAGCAAGGAAAGATACTTCTGTCTACAACTGAAACCAAACTTGAATCATGATAATGTGATAGCATACCCGATGCCACGGAACATTGGAAAACTCACAAACTGGAACAACCCTAAAATTTGTGAAGCAATAGTAGATGAAGTGATTACATAATCTGGAAATCATGTATCTCAATGCCGATGCCAAACTGTGACTGAAACTCTTCCATGGGAAGGAGTACCAAAAAAGACTCTAGAATATTAACCATAAAAACATGGGCCTCAAACTGAGAAGAATCTGAACCAATGAGGATCAAGAAACATAATCTCTCAACTGAAGTGTGAACTAATGAATTCGATGTGTCAAGCTATAGAAAAAATGTGGCCAAAAGAAACTAGGAAACCAAATAACCCATACGTGTTGCCAACAAATCAAAATGGATATGGAGATCAAAGTGAAAACTAAACTCTAATCAAATTTATTATGCAAGAAACCCCCTGATTGGAACTTTATCTCAGTTCATTTATTACAATAACCCAATGATTGTAAAATGGAGAGCATACAAAAATGCATAAACAAAAAATAGAAATTTATGTCAGATCTATGTAGAGGACAGAATCAGCTTTCCGATGCCACGAGAATGACGAAAAAAGGATCACCGAGTCAAAAGATATGCCCTCCGAAGTGAAATATAAACATTTGACTTCAAGTGGAAAAAACTCCCATCAAACTGCAAAATTTCTAAGAAAAAACTACACTATCAGAAAATTGGGCTCGCCAGCTTTCCGGTGATATCTTGTTTCAAAAAATTTGCCTCCTGGATCAAAAGATATGACTAAATGAAAAAAGGGCTATCTGTGGGCAAATCAGGGTACAAGAAGGCTAAATGGGCACAAAATCCCAGCCCCTAGGCACTGGCGGCTAGTCCTCCAGGTGACCATAGTCTCCAAAAAAGAAAAAAAAGAACCTGCCACCAGACGGGTGGTGGGTGGTCTGAGCAGAGGTGGCGCTGCTCCTGGCGCCACCGGCTAGGGAGCCCCCCTAGGGCGAGCGATATGACCGAGGGCTAATGAAAAAGGGGTGGATGTGGATGCCAGTGAGGATGATGCTAGTGGACGGCGGGAGATTAGTGACCAGTGGAGTAGTGTCGGTGGTGAAAAAAATTGGTGGTGTGAGGAGGCTGCCGACGGGAGGATTTTTGGAGAGCCCGGTAAAAACCGGCAGTGGCCCAGGGTCGGTCAATGCCAATATCTCTGCAGTGGTATAGTTGCCTGGTACGATGGTACCATGAGACTTAAATGTCTCTGCAATTTTTTATTTTTTTAAAAAACAAACCCTCCAAAAAAATTCCACCATATGAATTTTAATATGCCCAATTTTTTTATTTTTTTTAAAAAGCCCGATGAAATAAAATTGTAGAATATATAAAGATTTTTTTATCCTACGAATTCGTACCCTGTACGTGGCAGGCTGTACGGCTTGTCGAGTAAAATTTTTGTCCTCACGAACAACTGATGCCGAAATAGGGCATATTATATGTCATTTTTCATCTCTCGGACACTCTGGATCTGATGGTGAGGTCCGATCTACCTGAAAATGCACCAGAAGCTTCGCAACTCCCAGATCTGGCAAATCTTCAAACCCTCATAACTCTGGCATAAAATGTTGGATTCAAGTAAAACAAAAATCGGTCTTGACTTTTTTGATAGCCCTAGACTCAAAAGTGAGCTCAGATTTTCTCCAACGTGCACTGAAAGTGAACATACAAGAGCACCCAAATAGAGAGACAAACACAAGGTATGAAACTCTTGAGGAATCCCGAACGACTCTGCACTGATTTTCTCCAAAAATCTGAGAAGGGGTTGCAAATCACAGCTCTAATACCATGTTAGAAACCAAGATTAGATTTGCATACCAGAATATCCTTCCACAGAAGAGAAAAATAGAAAAAGAAGAGATTAGCAAGAAGATGTGCAAATAATTATTATTCGAGAATTCAATAATTACATGATAATGATTTGCTTTATAAAAGAAAATATGCATAACTCTAATCTTATCTTGAGCAACAAGATAGATCAACAAGATAAGGATGACAACTAATTAACCTAGGAATTAAATAATTACCTAAGTAAAGTTATGCAAAGTGTAATTAAATATTAATTACACCAACACAATCTAATCTGGAACTTCCTTCACATTATATAATCAAACTGATTCAATGGGAAGTCAAGAAAAATTCTTCTTTCTAACCTCATATTCATCACTACAATTGGCCCAGTGGTCTCCCAAATCATCCTTGTGGCTATATTCCCGACTGGCCTTCTTTTGAGCTTCACTAGTTATGTCAAATCTAGACCTCCTGGAATGGAAAGATAAACCAAGAGTACTCATCTCCTCTTCTGAAACCTGAGCTGAATTAATGGAAGGGCATGCCTCTCCAATGCCTATCCTCAAAGGGAAGTCTCCACCAAACCCAGTCTTATGTTTGTCCCTTTTGACAATAGTATCAAAGTCACATATTTGTCTAGTGACCTCCAAGAGTAAGATATGATCAGTGGGATACCTTGGAAGTCGATATGGAGCCCTTTGAAACCCATCAATCCTGATGTATGAGAATATGGGAAACTGTATGAACCAAGCCCCATATTTCTTGATTAGTTCTTTGGCCTGATCCGAAATCCTCATATGTTCTACACCCTAAAGCAATCTAGTGATATGCATGGTGAATGCATCATTCACCCTCCTATAGCTCAAGCTTCCCAAGTGCAATTGAGGGTAAACCTAATAAATTACATCCTATCTAAAGACTCCTCTTGTGCTCAATCCCTTGTATGGATGAAATCTTGCAAGTGCATAGACCAAGTAGGAAGTCATGGTGAAGGTCTTGGTTTGCAGCACATTGCATAATTGCTCATAAATCACCCTACTTATAACACCTTCCCAATGATAGTTGATCTTCTCCTATTCCATCCTTGCAATGACATGGCACATCCAACTCTCAAACATACCTACACTCTTTAAACCAACCACCCTGCTAAGAAGAGTAATGGCATCATAATATTCCTTCTTGAACTTTGCTCTGAATAGTTGTTTGGGCAGTTTTGAATAGTGAGACTTGGGCTTTTCCAACCAAGAATTGATGATTTGCTATGACTTAATAGTATCCTCTTCATAGAAATTTTTAGTTGCTTCCATCTTGAATGCCACCACATGTGATCTATCTGGCATATCAAAGTTTTGAGCTATAGAGATAGGATTCAAATTTGCCACAATCCTCCCTTGGGGACTAACTATTCTTTGGGTATCTCTATCATAATTTATGGCACACTCAAGAACCAACTTGTAACATTGCACTGTAGAAGGAAAACCGGCTACATGCGCCAATCCTAATTCCAACATTCTTTTAGCCACCAAAGGAATATCTTGCACTGCCATTCTACCTTTGAACTCTTCATAGTCCCATAGTCCAACGTTCGTGTCAGTCACCTCTGACCAGATAGAGGTAATCTTGCTCTTCGAGATCTTACTGCTGATGTCCATCTTGATTCTTTTTGCTTCAGATACTGAAGATCCCTCCATATCACCCTTAGCTTTTCCAGCTACTACCTTGCTAGATTCAGCCTGCACTCAACAAAGGAAACCATAGTAAAGATCACACAAACAAAGGTTAATCAATCAAAATCATCATTAAAATGAATTCTAGATAAGCAAGGTGTCATTAAATCTTCAAATAAAATGATCATATTAGAATTCAGGTTTCAAGTCCACCCGTAGAATCCAAGCTGGGGAGGAATTTTAAAGAATTCTGAGCCAGGAGGATTCCAGTGGAATAAACATGAAAACACCTACTAGCAACTTAATCCGATCATTATCAATTAAGAAACAACAGATTAGATATAAAAATACCTCAAATTAATCATGAAATGCATAATCATTCATTATCAACCCATGTTATTTCATATTTCTTCACATTCCATTAGATTCCAGGCAAATCCACCCAGGACGGATTTCCTCAAAGGAGGAGACATTCTGCAAATTTCAAAAAAACCAAGGAACAAAGGATTTCGGGAAAATCCAAAGTCGAAGGAAATCCGCGAAGAAGATGAATCTCCAGAAAACTTGCAAATTTTGGGAAAAAGAAGACTGGGAAAATCAGGAAAATCCACTAGACCTGAAAAATCCTAAGATGCATGAAAAACCCGAATATCGGCCTTATCACATTATTTCACTCAAATTGATGGATCGATCATAAATTTCAGGAATCTAGACCTGCAATGAGTTTGATATGGACCTTCTATAGATTCTCTTTAAATTCTAAGCCTATTGAAAAAGAAAACTAAGGTGAAATGGTGATGCCCTAAGTATCAAACCCCACAAATCCACCATTGATGCACAGGAAAGCTCAGGATTCATTCCTTTCAACTGCTAAATCCTTACTAGGGGTTATTCACGACTCACAAGAAGCAAGGTGCCTCATGATGCAAACAAATGAACAATCTCATAAACTACTTGGGAGACCATAAGTAAGGCAATGTCAAGCAACCCTAGCACTAGACACCCAAACATACAAGAACTCGAACTCCAAGCAAATCCATAATGTTAAATCACTGTCTACATTCATCAATCGAAAGCAAGGTAATATATACATACCATTTGATGAAGTAGAAATTGATTGTGGAAACAAATATCATTTTATCGGCACTCAACAAATAACAACAATGAAAATGCCAAGGAAATCACCACCAAAATGAACAATTTGCAAACCCAGCACTCAAAATCAAGTCCAACACTCAAAGAATAAACTCCCAGCTCAATGGAACACAAATGATAAAGCATAATGGCACAAGAGTCCCAAAGATCAATTATAATCACCCCCTCAAGTAGTATGAATGAACATTAATGTCGCTGACAAGACAACCTAGAGAAATCTGAAAACCCGATGGTAGAGCGGATTTTCGAAAAAATCCGGTCCAGGTGGAATTTTGCAAAGACCAAAAATCTCCAAACCGTAGCATTTAGCTAGAGTTTGAGCAAGATCCGGGAAAATCCGGCTGGGGTGAAAAATCCCAAACTGGGGAGAAAACCCAAACTTTGCCCAAAACCTAAGGTTTTCAATTTGTAATTTGGGGGAATCACTTAGGCAAGCAAGATAAACATGTAGGCTTGTGCCAAAGCAAGATAAATGCTCAAAATCAAAGGGCTAAAACACCCAAAAGAAAAAGCAAAAGAGGGTCCCTGGTTTCAACGAGGCATGTGTGCGAAAACTACACAACATGTATGTCTTCTTCACTTCTAGCAGGAGAATCCTCATAAGTTACCAAGGGAGTCCGTAGAATCTTTTCCATTTCTGTAGTTGCACTATGAAGCTCACCTTCTTGAAATTATTCTCCCCCTTCACTTGATGGGTGTTCTTCATCTACTAGTTGTTCTGATGCACCATGTGGTTCATGGGGTGGAGAAGCCTCTTTATGTTGTTCTGCAGCAAAGGTTGTTGGAGGAATATCCTTCTTTGGAATACTGTCCTTGGGAGAAGGAGTTCTTGATCTCTTTGTGTATACCTGTGTCCTCTCTCTAGAACTTTCTAAATTTACTACCATTGAAGGATCAGATTTACCTTTCTCCTTGGAAGTTCCACCCCTCTTTCTTGAACCCCTTGTTGTTTTCCTCCTTTTAGGTGTTGGGGCACCGTCCTTTTCTTCTCCTTCACCGGGTTCTTCCTCTACAGATTTTTTTGTCTTTGAAGTAGCAATCCTCTTCTTTGATTTTGGATTCCTTTGTTTCTCCTGCTCTTCTCCTTGGGAACATTTGATCTTAATCTTAAAAGGAGAATCCACCTTGGTTCTACCCTTAGGATCTTCCTTAGCCAACTCCTCGGAAGTGGAATGGGATTTTAGATCCCCCATGAAATTATAGGTACATGGCACACTTTCACTTTCAAGCTCCCATACCTTGTGTTTGAGCCACAACTTGGTGTATTTCGTCACAAGGGTCATAATTTGTTCTAATTCAATTTTTTCTTCTTCCAGCCAGTTTATGTCTACAATTGGCCTGTCCTTAATTGGCTCATAAACGTGACTTTGGATTAAGTCTCCATCATCTTCCACCTGATCAAGAACCATTTTCACACTATACATTCGGACCACATCAACTGGGAGTCTAGAGAATTTCTTCTTTCTTACCTCAAACTCATCCTTGCTATTGGCCCAATAGTCTTCTATGTCATCTCTATGGTGGTATTCCCTACTAGCTTTCTTTTGTGCTTCACCAATGATATCAAAACCCAACCTTTTGGAATGGTAAGACAACCCAAGAGTGCTCATTTCCTCCTCATAAGCATAGGCTGAACTAATTGAAGGGCATACGTCGCTAGTACCTATCTTCAGAGGAAAGTCTCCACTAAATCTAGTTTTATGCTTATCTTTCTTTACAATGGCATCAAAGTCACATATTTTCCTTGTGACCTCCTAGAAGTATAACATGGTCTGTGGGATACCTTGGAAGCCTGTATGGAGCCCTCTGAAACCATCAATTCTTATGTAAGAGAAGGTGGGAAACTGTATGAACCAAGCCCCATACCTTTTGATCAGCTCCTTAGCATCATCTGATATTCTCACATGCTCTGCACCTTGGAGCAATCTAGTGATGTGAATGGTGAATGCATCATTCACCCTCCTGTAACTTGAGCTTCCTAAGTGAAATTGAGGATAAACTTCATAAATTACATCATGTCCAAATATTCCTCTTGTGCTCAATCCTTTATAGGGATGGAATCTTGCAAGTGCATACACTAAATAGGAAGTCATGGCGAATGTCTTGGTCTGTAGCACATTACACATTTGTTCATGAATCACAGTTCTTATAACACTTGCCCAATGATAATTAATATTTTCCTGCTCCATCCTCACAATAACATGGAACATCCAATTCTTGAACATACCTGCACTTTTTAGGCCTACCACTTGGCTAAGCAATGTGATGGCATCATAGACTTCTTGTTTAAACTTTTCCCTTTGCAACTGCTTAGGCAGCTTTGAGAAATGAGACTTTGGCTTCTCAATCCAAGAATTGATAACCTGTTGTGACTTAATAGTCTCCTCCTCATAGTACCTTTTAGCTGCCTCCATATTGAATGCTACTACATGAGATCTATCTAGCATATCAAAAGTTTGTACAATAAAGATAGGGTTAAGATTAGCCAATACTCTCCCTTGAGAACTAACTATCCTTTGTGAATCCTTGTCATAGTGTTGGGCACATTCCAATACCAACTCATAACACTGAACTGTGGGAGGAAATCCTGCTACATGAGATAATCTTCATTCCTTTAGTCTCTTGGCTAGCACTAGAAGATCTTCTTGTGCCATCCTTACCTTAAACTCCTCATAGTCCCATCGACCCACATTTGTGTCTGAAACTTCAGACCAGACTGAGGCTATCTTACTTTCCAGGATCCTACTCTTTATGTCCAATTTAATCCTTTCTGCTTCTGAGATTGAGGATCCTTCCATATCACCCTTAGCCATTCCAGCCGCTACCTTGCTAGCTTCAGCCTGCATCCATTGAATACCAACATGAAAATCCAATTGTTGATAACATATTTGTCAAAGTGTTAGCCCAAAATAATAATAAAACCATCAAATCAACTATAAATCATCATAACTGAAAAGTTTGGGATTTCAAGCTAACCGGGGAAAACTAGACTAGGAGAAACTTCAGAAAATTCCAAACTAGGTGGATTTTCCTAAAGAAGGCACAAAAATCAACAATAGATCATCAAAATGAAGAAAGGATGCATATAACATTGTAATCTATCAGTTTAAAGCATGGAATGTTAAGCATTCATCATTAAATTTCATTTATTTCATTCAATTTCTAAGTTCCACAAAGCTTTCCAAAAAATTCAGAAAAATCCGGCCAGACTAGAATTCCGCAAAGTCCCCAAAACTCCAAATTTTCAACGCACACCCTGGAACACTAAAGGGGGAAATCCGGGATGTGAAAATTCCGCGAAGTCCTTAGAATCCTAGAAAACCATTATTACGTTTGATTTTCCCTGATACGATCAAATGTTCATGAATCTCAAATCTCTTGAGATTGACTCGAACCCAATTTACCTTTCCTTTCAACCCTTTTTGGATCAAGACTACTTGAGGCATAAAATGATGAATGTTCATAGAAAACTGACGATGCCCTAGATTCGACTATTGAAATCTCTGCCATGAGTGAAAGGAAATAGCTCAGATTAAACCTAGATTGAGCTCAAATGCACTCAACAAAGCTCATGATGAATTGCAGGTCATCCTTAAGCAAGTTTGGACTAATAAATTTAAAAAATGAAACCGGTGAACTAACTTAGAGTGTGCCAATTTGGGCTAGACTTCAAAACCCTAACCCAAACCAAGCTAAAACATTGACTTACGGGGCAAGTCGCGGGAACCATGCGGAACATCACTAGAATCCAATTGGTTAACTAGGGTGGAATATAAGATACCCTCAAACATCAAACGCAACCCTAGTTTGAAGCATTTAATCATCAAGCATGCAAAATCAAGCTCCCAGATGGACGCAAAATGGCCATAAACAATCAATCATTAACATTTCAAAGGCAGGGACCATAGTTACATACCATAAATAAACTGAATTCGACCACGAGGAAAATGAGCAGTGAACTCGGATGCCCTAGCGACCAAATCAAACCAAATGTAAGAAATACAAGGGCCTCAGCAAGCAAATCAAGAAATTCGAACTCCCAAATCACCAAATCTCAAATGCAAGAGTGATACACAACGAATAATAAGAGAAAATGATGCAAAATCCCCTTAAATTCGACCACGCTCGTTCTGCGGAGATAGTACCTAGGCGCATTAATTTGATCAACAAGATAGGCTGAGGAAATTCGGAAACCCGACGGAAAAATGGAATCTCAAAAAAATCCGGTCCATGCAAAATTTCGTGAAGTACCAAATTTCCCGAACTGTAGTGTTAATCTCTTCGCCGGGATCTGAGTGAAATACGGGAAAATCCGGATGGAGCGAAAAATCCCGAAATGGGGTAAAAACCCAAAAGTCTTTCAAAACTTAATATTTTCAAAGTGCTTCCTAAAAGGGGGGCATTTGCACGAATAAGATAGAAATTCAACCATGTACAAAGGTAACCAAAACCTCAACATAATAAGGGCCTATTGGGACTATAAAAATATGATATTTTTACATATGTTTTCACTCATAAATTTCTAGATTTCATCCTACCGTATGCACATTTCACCCTTTTTTGCCATATTGTCCCATTGAATCTGTTGGGTCATGCATTTTTCATGTCTGGATCCATATCGGCATAGGTTCATTCTTGTCTCCCCGATCAATTCTGCATTTTCCACTTGCATGAGTATGTGTTGCCTATCGGCAAGACTCATTTAATGTCACATCGATTGAAGTCTGTTTGCAGGTGGCATTCGGCAGGACCTTTGTTTTTTCGGGGCAGTTGGCATTTGTTTGTTGGTAGTTATCGGCATTGCATCCATGTTGTTTCGATGACCGTGGAGGCTCCTATCAGCATATGTTATGGCTTTCAGGGTGGTGTCTTATCGAATATCATTTGTTTCCCTGACTTTTCATTTTGGTGGTTCATCAATATATGTTGAATGCCTTCGGTATAGTGTCATGGCAAAGTGAGTTTGTCTCACCGAAGAAGCACAAAACGATTTTCTTCCAAATAACTTTCAGTGTAACCCACTTGTTGGTGTTGTAAGGTCTTGGCAAGTGACCTTCGGTCTAGCCGACCTTACACTTGGACTTCCTCTCGGTGGCCGATTCGATGAGACTTGGGTGACTTCGGTGATAGGTCATGGCGATGTATGGATTGTCTCACCAACAAAATGTTATATTTTATTCAAGTGGCTTTCGATGTAATATATGCTTTCTCTTGGTGACAGACGGTGTTCGGTGTGCTTCGATATAACAACTTTCTCTACAAGATGTCTCACCGAAGATTGAAAGTTATGGCAACATTCATGATGGGCACTTGTCGGCGAAAGAATATTTAGGTCACACCAACATGAGGTTAAGTGGGAGGCCCTCGGTGAAACTTAGAACAATCTATGTAACCTCTCCTCAACACTGCATTGTCTTAGCGAAAGTGGATGGGAGATGGTTTTCATAGTAAGTGTTGCCTTGTCACGATGACTGTGAAACAAAAGTGAATGCCTTTCGGCCTGGAATTTTGATCTCGGTAGATGGTCTCCCCGATACCTATGTGTTATAGTGAAACATAAAGGGAACAAAAGTGATACTTCTTGACTTTGACATAGCAAGCTGGTGGTCACGGCGATGCACGAGGAACAGTTAACACGGGCAGATAACGATTAACGTTATTTTTCCTTCGGCATACTTTCATGACTGTCTTGGCGACTGTTCAATAATGAATAACATAAATACATCACTATGGCTAACATGAATCTGTGTGGATGACCGTTGCAGTCTGACATATTTTGGGCTCGAATTTTGTGTTGGGCTGACATGAGTTCTCAATTTGATATTTTCTTCAAATGCTTGTATAAATTAGCATTCTTGCAATTGTAATAAAAGGAGCTATTAGTTACTTAATATATAGTAGGCAATTTCTGATGGATACAGTACTATAAATTCATCAGATTAGAGACTATGATGCATGTTTTCAAATCGGAGGTATTTATGAAAGTCAATTCATGTTGCTACACATTTTTGGTCTGAATTATCTATTGAATTTGATGAAAGTATGGCTAAGCTATCTCCAAGATGGACTCTTTTTGGTTGTTTAAATTGATATGACAAGTTTGTATTCAATTTATCAGTGCACATTTGTTGTACTTGCGTGATTGATTGATTGGTTCTTTCAAGTAAAGACTAAATCCTTTTAGTTAATCATAGTAATCAGAGAGATTCAATTGGATTATTCAAGTAGAGCTTAGTAGTCACAGGTTTGCATGTTTATACAAGTTGTAAACAGAATATATGCCAGATAATTTGATTTTTCTCCAGAAAATGTTGCTCATTTGATTTCATTTGACTCCACATACCCAATAAGGTACTGGTCTCTGCATTTTATCATTTTTGAATTCATTCATTCTCTTTACATCTTTTAAAATTGAGCATTTTAGAATCTAGACCAGAGTATTGTTACCATTTTCAAGTTGAATTATAATTGTTCACTCCCATCTGCCATTGTGAATGAGTTGTTATAAGAAGAATTATTACATGTTAAGCCTGCATTGTACAATAGTGGTACACCTACCTAGGTTTTATAGCACCTAAAGAGTAGAAGGATGAGTTCTCTTGACCTTGTCTGTTACCCTAAAGCGTATCAGGATATTGGCAGCCTCTTGAGGCATTTAGCCTACATTTTTGAGAGCTAACAGGGCCCAAAACTAAAAGTGAAAGCAAAAGAGGGTCCTTGCTTTCAGCGAGGCGTGTGTGCAAAAACTACACAACAAATGGTGACTCTAGTGGGAAAATGTGCCAAAGAATTTCAGTGACAATCTGGAAGCAAGAACCCAGAATATCTAGTTTTGATCTCCCTATCAGACAAACAAATCAAAATGTACAATTAAAGAGTCAAAACCAAAGGTGGACCGAACCTTCCATAAACTAAAAATCCAAGTGTGTGCACATGAGTTCATTTCCCTCCTTGAGCTACTGTAGAAACCAAGTTTAATCAGGTCAAGCTACGTAAAGATTCTAACTCCCAAAGAAACCTGGATAGAGCCTCGCTACCAGTCAGGCATCTATAGCCCCGACGAGGTTATCATTGTGACTCCTCCAAACATAGCTCTATTGCCAACCAAGCGTCTATAACCCTGATAGAGATATTCAAATACTCCTAATAAGTTGAATTCATTTGATTTTCAATACTTTCTGTTTTCTTCTTTTGATATTTCCTTTCCTCTCATTTTTTGTTTCAACTTGTGAACAATGAAGTTCACACTTAGGACTGAGAACCACAGTGGCATTGAAGCAGAAATAAGAATTTTCACCTGACAAGACCTCACAAGGACCCTATCACAACTCAAGGATTCTTAAGATGTATGAGAGATATAAGATTTTAGAATACTTCAAATTCAAGCCAAACTAGTGACCCATCCTCCATAAATCAAACATTTAGACTGCTTGATGATAACAAAGACCTCAACCATCCATTCAAGACACATGATTAAAGTTCATCAAGGAAATACTCAGAATAGTCCCAGATAAAAGTATATTTTCCATGTAAGTGCAACACATCCAAGAGAAAACAAGAAGACCTCCAAAGTAAGAGTAGAGCAAAAACACACCAAACCAAAAGAAAACCTACACTAACCAAAGAAAACAAAAGAAAAACAGAAAGGGAAACCTACTCTAACCAAAGCAAAGCAAAGCAAGCCAAGAAAAAAAGAAACCTACTCTAACTATGTACAGGAAAAGAGTTGAAAACAGCTCAAGATTGGAAATAATGCTTCAAATACTTCTCATTGACGGGCATTGGGATATCCTCCCCAGTGAGAGTTTTCAAGCGAAAAGAATTATCTCCCAGAATCTCTGAGATCTAGTAAGGGCCAAGCCAAAGTCTATCAAATTTACCATGCTCCCCCTTACGGTCATGGGCTTTATCCCAATAGAGAACCAAGTTAGAGATCCAAAAAGATTTTACCTTGGCTCTTCTATCAAACCACCTTTTGACTACCCCCTGATGTTTGGAAAATTTTTCAAGGGCTTCATCTCTTTTCTCCTTAAGGTGTAACAACTCAACAAGTTTGGCCTCACGTTTATCCCCCTCATCATAATAATCATTAATGAACTGTAGGGTGGGGATTTTTAATTGAATAGGAAACACAGGCTCTAACCCATAAACCAGGTGGTAAGGGGATATTCCTATGGAAGTATTGTGTCTTGTATGATCTGCCCAGAGAGAAAATCTAAGCTAGGTGTGCCAATCCTTAGGATTTCTTTCTAACAACTTACGAATAACAGTCAGGAGATTTTTATTGGAAAACTCAGCCAAACCATTACCCTGAGGATAATAATTGGATGCAAACTTAATTATAATTCCATGATCAAAGGCCCAGTTAGAGAATTTCAATGATGCAAATGCAGGACCATTATCACAAACCAAAGACATAGGACATCCAAAATAGTTAATAATGCCTAATTCGATGAAATTGATTACCACCTCAGAAGTACATTGCTTGCAAGAAAGGGTCGTTGTCCATCTTGTGAAATAATCAGTAATAGTAAGAATATACCTATGACCTACAAAGAAAGGCAAATTGATTGGACCTATGAAGTCCATACCCCACTGTGTGAAAGGTTTTACCTCAAAGACTAGTTGAAGTGGGAGTGTTGCATACTTCTCTCTAGTTGCTGCAGTCTGACACACATGACAAGTTCTGACATGGTTGTGTGTGTCTTTGAATAGTGTGGGCCAATAATAACCAGCTCTTAGAATCTGATTAGCCGTATAAGGTGCAGATCCATGACCTATACCATATTTGTCATGAAATTCCAACATTACTCTTTCAAATTTTGCTTTTCCTAGGCACCTTAAGTAAACACCATAATGATTTTTCTTATATAGAACAACTCCCTTTAGCATGAAACTGTCACTCTTCAAATGCAATTCCATTCTCTATACTATATTAAGATGGCCAGGACACCTTTGAGTCAGGAGATAGTGAATGATATCATCATACCATTCCCTGGGAGAAACATCTTCTAGATTGTAATGTTGGGCTACAAGATCAAGGCCTATTTCTACCATTTTCCTTGTAAGTCCTTGCCCTCTTACCAACTTCATGGGTTGAGTCTCAATGTCGTATTCTTGTAACATACTTACCCACTTAGCTCTGTGCTCTCCTAGTTCATTCTACATCAACAACAACTTGACTGCAAGATCAAGAACTATTGCAAAGACCTTATTTATGAGGATATAGTGTCTAAATTTCTTCATAGCTCTAACTAAGGTGTAAGCCTACTTCTCCACACTTGGGTACTTTAGTTATGCATCTTTCAATGGTGCACTCATAAATGCTATGGGATGTTCATTTATTTGATCAGATTTTTGAGTCAACATAGCAGCACAAGAGTGATCAAAAGCAAATGAGTATATATAGAATGGCTTAGCATAATTTGGTCTCACCAATACCAGAGCTTCAACAATAGCCCTTTTTATCTCTATAAATGCTTCCTTAGCTTCTGCATTCCATTCAACTTTGGCTTCCTTCTTCAACATTGCATTCAGTGGATTGACTATTTTTGCAAATCCAGTGATGAACTTCCTTACAGAATGATTTCATTTCTTTCTTGCTAGCAGGTGGCTATATCTTGAGTATAGCTGCCACTCATTTTGGATCAATGGCAATTCCTTTCTCAGAGTTAACGTGCCCCAGCAATTTTCCCTCTATAACTCCAAAGATGCATTTCTTGGGATTGAGAGATATACCAAATTCCCTGCACTTCTGAAACACTTTACATAAGTCCGCTATGTGGTCTCCTCTCTTCTTGGAAAATACTGTCAAATCATCCATATAAATGATTATGTATTTACCAATTATGTCTTTAAAGGAAATGTCCATAGCCCTCTAAAATGTGGCTCCAGCATTAATCAAACCGAAGGGCATTCTCCTATAGGAAAAAGTGACCCACTTGGTGATGAAAGCAGTTTTATGTCTTTCCTCATATTGCACCATAACTTGAATGTATCCCGAGTAGCCATCCAAGAAAGACATCATCTAAGATCCATTGACAATTTGAAGTAGTTCATCCAGCGAGGGTACTGGATAATTATCTTTTTCTAATTCTCTATTAAGGTTCCTAAAATCCACAGAGTCTGATTTCACCATTCTTTTTTCTTATAGGAACCAAGTTTGCAACCCAGGTTGAATGTCTAACTAGAAATATGATTCTAGTAGATAGCAGCTTCTACACTTCCTTTTGAATTACTGGTTCTAGTAGAGCATTTGTGTAGCGTGGATGTGGCCACTTGTTAGTGTTAGTGTAGGTTTGGTCGACCTAGGTGCTAACGCTAATTGTGGAAGTTGTTATCTATTTGTGGAAGTATGGTGATGCATGTCGGTGTAGATTTGGGCCCTAGTTAACCCTTGGTATGGTTTTCCTTCACTTCTTTCCACTATAAAAGTGTTTGGTTCTCACCTATTTTGGTGTTGCATGTTTGAGGTGCATACATTTCATTAAGGCTAACCTAATTAAAAAAAAATTGGTTGTGGATGGTATAAAAGCATGGTTAATTGCTAGAGATGAGTGTGGATCTATGTGGAAAGTGTGAAAGATGTGAATGTGATCAAGTGTTGTGATCTAAGTGCGAGCTTAATGTCTATGACTTTGATATAGTGAGTAGAAGGGTCTACATTTTTAGTGTGCTTGAAGTTGCTAGAGGTAATGAGTCAAAGGTTGCGGATGGAATAAATTTTCAATGGTGGATTTCTCCAATTGCCTTGAGATAGTGAATATATTTGTAACAATCTTCTATTCCTCTTTATTTTGGACAGTGATTCATTTTGGTAGTGAGCCTACTTGTATTTGGTGTTGCAATTCATATATATATGAGCTAATCATCACCATTTTTTCCCTTCTTGGGTTTTCCACGTAAATCTAGTGTTCTCATGTGTTTGGTTGTGTTTGCATTACTATTTCATATGTTTACATTCTACTAATGTATGATAAGGGTTTACAAATTGGTAAGGATTTGAATAATATTAAGGGATTGATGTTTTAAATATAGAATTGATTCACCCCCTTCTCAGTTGTCCTATGCATCTAACAATTGGTATTAGAGTTGTGGTTCCTTGGAGAAAGTTTAATCACTTGAGGTAGATCTAGATGGCGCATAGGAAGGGTCTCAAAGCTCCTATGTTCGATGGAACAAGTTATACTTACTAGAAAACCAAGAAAAAATCATTTCTCTTGGATTGGAAGTCTAGTAGTCAATTGGAAAAGGATATACTATGCCTACTAATGGTCTCACAAGTGATGACAAGATCAAGGATTATGAGAACAATGGTAAAGCAAGGAATGTTATTCTAAGTGGTCTCTTTGATTTTGAACTTGGAAAGGTAATTGTAGGAAGGTTTAAAATTCATGATGGAAGGAAAAGACCAATGATAGTAACCACAACTACCTAAAATATAAACCCAAATCCCAATCCAAACAAGAAAGCATAATCAACAATAGAAATAAAATGAATAACAAAAGCTATACCAACCTTCCTTGCATCTCCTCCATTTTTCTCAATGTGCAAGCTTGCCCTCAGTTTTTGAAGTGTTTGAATACCTACAAGTGATAGTGATGTGATAGAAAGAAATTTAGAGATAGTGGTTGTAAGGTTGGAATGAGGGAGACAACCTTCTTTTATAGAAAAAAATCTTGAATGGAACGCCAAGATTGAAAGCCAAAAAGATACCAAGATCAATAGTTATGGTTGCATGCACCACATAGTGGCAGGGTTAGAGATGCCTAAGGATAGACGGTCAAGATTGAAAGAAGACCAGAGGGAATCAATGGTTGAAGTTTGAAAGAGAAAGTGGAGGCATCAAATAATAATTTTTAATTTGAGAGGGAATCTTAGCAATTAAATAATCATATAATTATTTAATTTGGGAGAGGATGTGAAGGAAAAAAATGATTATTCATTTATGGAGAAAGTGGGAAATGATATTTAATTAAAATGATTATTATTCAACCATTTAATTAAATATGGAGGAAATAGAAATGAGGATATTAAATAATTAAATCAGATTAATTATTTAGTAATAGGGGAAGATGTTAACTGAATAGTCAAATAATTAAATAATTATTTAACTATGGATGAATAATGGAGGATGAATAATTAAATAAATGAGATTTTATTGAATTATAGAGAGAAATAAGATGTTAGCGACATAATTAAATAAATATTTAATTTATTTAATTAATCAAAGAAGAACAAAGAAAAGGAAATGAATTAATTAAATAATTAAAATTATTTAATTAATAGAGGAATGTGACCTGAGAAATTAATCAAATAATTAAAATTATTCAATTATGTCGAGAAAGAGGAAATCAATGCAGAAAAATGGTGTTACAGGCTCGAGACATTTTTTAGTGACCATCTTTGACAATGTGATTTTGAGCATTGTGTCAAAGAATAATTAGGAAAAATTCAATTCAAAACATGCCCTAGTGTGCCATGGCAAAGGCAGGATAGACCTATGCCCCCTCAAAAAAAATTTTGCAAATTTTGATTTTTTTGAAAAATGTGAAAAAGTTTTCTGACAAGCAAATTTTGTGCATTGACAGCAAAAGGTTTCAATTTTAGGACTCTTTTAAGTTTACATTAGGGTTTGGATTCAACATTTGACAATGTGATTTTGAGCATTGTGTCAAAGAATAATTAGGAAAATTTCAATTCAGAACATGCCCCAGTGTGCCCCGACAAAGGTGGGATAGACCTATGCCACCTCGATTTTTTTTTAACAATTTTTGAATTTTTTTGAAAAATATGAAAAAATTTCTGACAAGAAAATTTTGTGCACTGATAGCAAAAGGTTTCAATTTTAGGCCTCTTAGAAGTTCACATTAGGGTTTGGATTCAACATTTGACATAGCCAACGAAAAAGGGAGGTAAAAATCCCATTTTGGACAGGTAAAAATGTCATTTAGTTTCTAAAATAGTCATTTGTGCATTTTAACCTTAAGTGAATAGTGAGAGTGAGTGAAAACCTACTACGAAGCTGCTACCAAGATGTTGCCAGTACCACACGCTGCACATCATGATATCAAGTCAGGACCTTTAGATGACTAGAGAGCTCGAGGGACGTAATAAGTACACTAACCTTGCTTTGTATTTTTTTCAATTTTTGGTAGTCTTAGGGCTCTGAATGTGAGAAAATAGATGCAAAAAACCTCATTCACCACATTTATTATTGCATTCACCGTAAGTGGATGTGGTTCACAACATCTGCTCGATGTGATGCAAGTGCATAGGGTATAAACACAATTCATTTTTTGTGATGCAAATGAATTTTGCAATGCAACTATAGGGTTTAGTGATGCATGTGAGGTTTTGAGTCAAATGTGCAATTTTAAGATGCAATTGCGATCTTGAATGCCACATTTGATATGGTGTTTGACACGTGCAAAATTGCACTGCATTTACGGATAAAGTGACACATTTGACTTTTGAGATGCATATGCTAGACAATGCGACATATTTGCTTGATTAAATTTTTGCCCAGTTTAGATAGAATTTTCTATACAACCAAGGTCAAATAGGTTTTCATATGCTTTATGATTGACATAATGTGCTTGCTTGTGATCACAGGTTGCACTAGACCCTATTTACACTCAAGAGAGTTATCCATCAACCTTCAAACTACGAGAGTGGGTAGAGGAAGACCAGAGGGATCAACTTATTTCCTTGGGATTGTATTACATCACTTTCATGCCCATGATTTGGGCTAATAGGGGTTTACTAATTACTCTGGCAAAGCAATAGCACTCAGAGACTAGCACATTCCACTTTCTCAGAGGAGAGGCCACAGTGACCTTAGAGGATGTGTTGTAGATCCTCTGACTTCCAATCTATGGGAAGCACATGTCTTATGATTTGGAGCAGGTGTATGTTTCTATTGTGAGTGCTTTCGAACACAATGACATTACTAAGCTAGGAGTGGAGGAGTATGAGATCTATTGGGATGTGCTCGCAAAGAGATATGACCTCTTCATTATTGTCTTGTGCAACATTATTGGTGGAGTAGTGTGCCCTGATCGACGGGGACATGGGTTTCAGATCAAGTGGGGAGAGATGCTAGTTGGCATACTTACCTAAGGTGTGGTTTATGCTTGGAGGCCATGCATGTTGGCCATGTTATATTTACAACTCCACAACATGGCTTATTGAGGGGCACAAAGCATTAGCTATGGGACTACACTTCTCATGGTTTGGGATGGGAGCATATCATAGTGTTTTGACCAACTGTCCAGAGACAACTTGGGGTAGGATTACCTTATGTGTTCATTTTTGGAGGCATGGTTACCAAAACACATGTTGGGGACATTGGATATTGGAGGAATACCATTGAAATATTAGATTCATTCACCTAGAGGCTATATAGGGACTGCACTCCATTCGTGGATGATGATGACCATTTTACCTACTACCACTAGACTCATAATCTGATTGGCCAGATTGTACAAAGCCAACATATCATAGAGAGGTATCTTTCAAAGTGGGTTCATTGATAGTTCGATGAGCAACAGGGGTTATTGGTGGGTACTACAATTTTTTCTTAGTTTATCTAAGAGAACCAGCCATGGGGGATGATGATTCTTGTGGCCATGATAGAGTAGGACATAGATGGACTGTAGCTAGTGCATTGGAGAGTTGAGGAAGAGATATAAAATGCAAGTACCATGCCAGAGTACGATGCGTGGTGGGCACAACATAGGCCATGCCACTAATAGATCTAGATCAACCTGTGCTTGTATAAAGGCGAGTGAAAGGGCCAAGAGGTAGACTACAAGGCCAAGGATGAGGGCAGCGAGATGATGGAGGCAGAGGAGGTGGAGGGTAGGATGGAGAAGATGATTTGGATAAGGGAGGGAGGGGAGGGAGAGGTAGAGGCAAAGATGGATGACCACCTTGTCCAACTCATCCAATAGCCAAAGGATAGACAACCTCCCTCCAAAGGACCATCCCCATTAGGAGAGAGGGGAGAACCGGCTAGATATTTCTTTTTATTATGCTCTAGACACTCATATAAATGTATATTTTGATTGAGCGTGTGAGCTCCATTTTTTAGATCATTCTGATATTATATTGTGACACTTGATTTTTTAATATATATATGCAAGATACATGATTTTGGCAATGACTATTTGATGCGTTGTTTATTATGAATGTCTCTATGATATGATGGATTATTATATTATGATGTTATATATTTATATGATTATGATATGGTCCTATATGTTATGATGTGTTATGGTTGATGGTTTATGGTTTATGATTACATATGATTCTCTATCTTATGATGTATGGATGGATGCACTTAATTTATAGTGTTATATGTAGGATGGTTTTATATGATTATGATGCTTATTTGGATGTACACGTGATGTATGCTTTATGATATTATGGCTACTTTATGATTATGAAATAATGCAATATGGATATGTATATATGATGTATGCAAATGCAATAAGATGGATGATGAATATGGATATGGATGGTGTATATGAAACACGATGATTATGCATGATTTCCTTTTTGATATGTATGTGATAAAATGTATACTAGTGGTTTATAAATGTAAGATGATATTATGTGATTATGACTTGTTATGCTTATATGGATGCAGGTATGCATGTATGTGTGATGATGCTATCTATGTTTTTTTATATTTTTTCAGATGCAATATGGATGACCCAACATGTTTAAGATGATACCTATGATGCTTCTAAGATGATTATGCATACAGGATGATTTCAGATAGAAGAGGTGAGAACATAGAGAAGATGGATATTAGCGCGGAGAAGATGGATGTTAACATGGATTTTGCCAAGGAATTGATATTCTTGCTTAATAGATGTTAGACTTGCATATTTTATCATCATTGGGCAATAAAATTATAGAAAATGGACAAGAAACACCATGGTATGATATAGATCAAGGTGTGCAATGTTATCCATTTGCTAAAACAAACACTCAACAGAAAAGGAATGTCATGACTCATACTAAGGACCCAATTGTCCCATTCTTTTTGTAAAGACAAACCACAAGTAGAAATCAAAAAGAAAAGAGGCCATGATCCATCATCACTCCTCTAAATCCTTCTTGGGACATCCTCGAGGTGCATAGTAACATGAACAAAGACCAATCAAAAAGATATGATCAACTTGACCAACAGAGTCAACAACCATTTAGATCGTTTGCCAAATTTTATTTTTTGATAAGATTGATGAGGTTAAATGATTGATTGATTGACAAGTTTGACTCATTGATTGAGTGACAAGGTTTTCCTAATTGATAAGGTTGACCAATTGATTGATTGTTTGATTAGATAGATTGTTTGACAAGATTGATTGTTTGACTGAATTGATTGATTAGACTGATTGACTGATAAGATTGACCGATTGATGATATTGATTGATTAATTGACCAAATTGATTGGTTGGCCAGATTGACCAACTGATTGACCATGCCAGGTTTCAAGAAAGACATATACTATATAAGGAAAATGACAAGGTTGATAAATGACCATGTCTAAATTTAGGAAGGATGCATCTTGAATAAGACAAAATGATAATACCACAGGCTTGACAAGTATTGATGACTAGACAATTGACCAATTTCGATTAGAGACCAGTAGGGTTGTTGATTTGTTGAATCGTGATTTGGTTTAAATGGTTGCTTGCATCTAAAGGTGTTGACCTTAGGAAGGAACAACTTATTATAGAACCAATAATGACCAAGATAGACCCAAAAAAACCTAAAGGTTTGACCTAGTGCTAGTGATAACTTTAAGAAACCTCTCTTAGAAAAAGATATAAAATCATGGCGAATCTTTCATTTTTTTAAGAAAAAAATTAATTTCTATTGACGAATCTTTCCTTTTTTCAAAAAATATTAATTTTATTGGCATTTTTTTACATCACTAAAATTTTGTAGAGTTTTTTGATGAATCTTGAAAAATAATAGTAAAGTGCATTAATTATGATCACCAATGCATCCAATCTAAAAATAATTCTCATGGAAAAGTAGGGGCCCAAGGGTGGAAATTATTGATGGGTTGAGGAGGTAGACTATAAAATATTTACTTGCCATGATTATTTTAAAATATAAGATAATGACCCTCATAGTATTGTATTTTGCAAGATAAAATTTACCCACGATTTGTAATTCTTATGGGGCTTGATTTTTTTTAGATCATTGATCTAAAGACCCTCGTACTCTGTGAGGTAAAATGTACCCACAATTTATAATGCTCATGAGACCCAAAATTGTGGGCCCCATGAGCATTACAAATTGTGGGTACATTTTACCCCGTGGAATACAACAAGAGCCATTAAATTATATTATAAATCAATGGTGGAAACTAAAGATAAGAAATATGATCCTAAAGAAACTAGTAATTATGATATATTATTGGCAAATTAATATAGATTTCTATTGTAATTTATAAAATTTAGGCGAATTTGATCTAATCATGTATCCAATATTGTGGCAAATTTTTGAGTGAATTTTTTTAATAAAATAATTTCTTTGGTGATTTAAATAAGACAATGATAAAATTTTGTAAAAATGTGGCGATTCAAGTCACATTATAGCTCAAACTATTAGCCAATTTTGGATTCCCAAATTTCAAATATTAGCCAATTGGCGAATATTAGCCACTAAAAAATCACTTCCTAGTACCTTGGGGCTCATCGAAAGATGGCCTTTCCTATGTTATACATGTAGAGACATCGTAGTTTGATTGAATTTGACCAAAGCTAACTCATTATTGTGATGTGAATCATGGTTTGATTCGACTCAACAAAACCCTAAGGGACTAACCTAGTGCCTTAGAGGCTCATTAAAAGATGGCATTACCTATGTAGCAATGTGTAGAGACAACGTAGTTCGACTAGACTAGGACTGACATAAACTCTGACTCTTATTTTTGAATTTTTTGATGCTTTATGATTTTTTTGGATTTTTTATGTTTTATGATATTTTTGGATTTTTGTTCTAAAAGCTAATACTATGTGTAGGATCCCATAAAGATGCAGGTCAAGGGATTTCCCCTAGTCAAGTATAGGACCAACTTATTATGCATGAGGGTATTGATGGATGCCAAGGATAGTCATGAAAGGCGAAGGACACTAAATTTCAATGGTTCTCAGGCCATGAGAAGGATGAAAAGGCCTTATTATGATAAGCAAAGAATGGGAAGATGGAGGTGAAAACCATATGGAATGATGGTAGACGATAGAGCAAAGACTGACTACATGTGGCACCTATTTGCTAGGTTTTCACCATGGTACTTATCCAAAGCACCACAAAAGTGGTTTTCACTATTGGAAAAATTATATCTTTACTATTTTCTTGTTGTCACCAAGATGCATGTTTTCCAGGTTTTCATTAGCATGATGTTTTTTTAATTTTTTAATTTTTTTATATTTTTTTTACTTTTAATAGGATTCTCTGGAAGCTATGTATAATACCGGTGAAGGTGCATACTGTTGGTAGGCTAAGGAAATGGTTCACCTTCTAGAGTAGATAGTTGATAAGCACTAGACCCATATGCTACTATGATGATGTAGGGACCCAACCAATTGGGTTTAAACTTTCTAGGATTTTCTCGATCCATCTAATTCTTAGGATTCTACTTCAAAACCAAGTCACTAATGTCAAAGTATGTGACTTGAACTTTCTTATTATAGCTACACCAAAGACAATTCTGATATGGCTATAAGTAGGTTAAGGCATTCTATCTCTTCTCATCCAATAACTCAAGCTCATGCAAATGGGCTATATAGTACTCTTCCTCATCAATAAATTGTTGCATAGATACCCTCAAGGATGGTAAGTATACCTCAATGGGAAGGATAGCTTCGGACCCAAAGACAAGGAAATATGGAGTGGCTCCTGTGGGAGTACGAATGCTAGTGTGATAGGCCCATAATGCAAGATTGAGTTGGATATGCCAGTCATGGCCAACATCATCGATAGTCTTCTTTAAGATTTTAAGGATAGTATTATTAGATACCTCAACTTGACCGCTACCCTAGGGGTAGTACGAAGTGGAAAAATGATGTTGGATATGAAACTTCTAGTATAACTCATGGACATCTTGATTCTTGAATGGAAGACCATTATCTATGATGATGGATTGGGGAATAACATACTATAATATGATGTAGTTAAGGATAGACTTAGATATTTTCTTCCTAGTAATGTAGGCCATTGGAATGGCTTCAATCCATTTAGTGAAATAGTCAATTGCAACAAGGATAAAATTATGACCATTAGCGGAAGTAAAGTGATTTTTTCCCACAAGGTCAAGTCTCCACTAAAAGAATGGCCAAGGTGATGTAAGTGGATGAAGTTCCTGAGCAAGAACATGTTCAAGATCTCCATGTATCTAACATTGGTGATACTTCTTCACAAAGTAGTAGGCATCACGTTCCATGATAAGCCAATAGTATCTTGTTGGCATAAGCTTCTTAGCTAGAGTAGGACCAATAGAGTGAGCTCTGCATATACCATTGTGTACCTCTTGTAAGACTTTTTGTGCTTCACATGAGTCAAGACAACTTAGGAGGATGCTGTCTATGACGGTTAAGGGTATCACTGATGATGACATATTTGAAGGCTTGTCAAATAAAGTTTTTGCATTGGTTTGTGGACAAGTTAGAAGGGATAATCTAGTCATGCAAGTAGTTATAGAAGTCTTTGTACCAAGGAGATTCAAGACCAACAAGTTCACACATGAGTTTTGATTTAGGGACCTCGAATGTAGGGATCAATAGTTGTTCCATCAAGAACTCATACTACGAAGCATTATTAGGAATATCCAAGAGAGATCCAATGGTTGTCATTGCATCAGCTACTTTATTTTGAATCCTTAGAATTTTCCCAAAAGAAATATCATTGAAGTACAACTTAAAAATTTGTCCAATGCACTTGTAAGGGGTAAGCTTCTCATCCTTTGTATCAAATTCATCATTAACTTGACGGATAACCAACTGGGAGTCGCCATAGACTTGAAGATCCTTGATTTTCTACTTGATTGCCATACATAGTCCTGTCAACAACACTTCATACTCAGACATATTATTTGTGCACAAGAATGCTATTATATATGAATTAGGAATGGAATCCCCTTGAGGTGTCATGAAAATAATTCCAACCCTTGAACCATGATTTTTATAAGACCCATCAAAGTACAATTTCCATGTTGTAGGAGTTTCTATTGCAAAGATAGACTCATCAGGAAAGTCGAAGACTAGAGGATGGTCTACTATAATTGGTACATCTGTAAGTTGATCAGTTATCACTTTTCCTTTTATCTCCTTACAATCAACATATTCTATGTCATACTCACTCAAAATTATAACCAACTTTACTAGTCAACTTGTTAAAGTTCCTTTACTCAATAGATATTTCAAAGGATAAATCTAAGCTATCAATTTTGTTTTATGGCTCAACATATAATGTCTTAGCTTCTATGTAGTGAAAACAACTACAAGTCATGATCTTTCAATGGGACTATAGTTAATCTCATATCCTACAAGAGTACGACTGATATAGTATATAGCTCTCTCTTTTCCATCATTATCATTTTGTGCTATTAATTCTCCCAGTGTTGATGTGGTGGCTAATATGTATAATATTAAGTGTCTTCCATCAATAGGATGCATGAGAGCTAGAGGAGTTAATAGATAATCCTTTATTTTTTGGAATGCCTCTTGACAACATTCAGTCCATATGAAAGGGAATTGCTTTGCATAGAAAAGGTTGAAATGGGTGAATCTTGTCTGCCAACTGGCCAATGAACCTTCAAATTGACTGCAATCTTCCTTGTAGAGTTGTCAAATGACTAATGTTGTTAGGTGGGGGCATATCCATGATTTCTTTTACCTTTGTAGGATCAACCTCAATTCCTCTACAAGAAATAATGTACCCCAAGAGTTTTCTTGATTAGACCCCAAACACATACTTCTTTGGATTTAGCCTGACCTTATATTTTTCTATTCTTTTGAAAATATTGCCTAACACTGCTAGATAACCATCTCTTGTTAAGGATTTTGTTAGTAAGTCATTAAAATAGTCTTACATAAGTACATGTATGTAGTCATGAAAAATGGTTTTCATAGCTCTCTGATATGTCACTCTAGCAGTCTTGAGACCAAAAGGTATAACATTCCAACAAAAGGTACCCCAAGTGCAAGTGAAAGTTGTTTTATGTTGATCTTCAAGGGAAATTATGATCTAATTGTATACTGAAAACTATCTCAAAAGGTCCACTATGATGTCAATATTAGGAAGTGGGAAATCATCCTTAGGACAAGTCTTATTTAAATCTCTAAAATGCATACTCTAATATCACCAATTGGTTTAGTGACAAGAATAAGATTGGATATCCATTCTGCATAGTCTATGGAGAGAATAAAACTGACATTCAGAAGCTTTTTCAAATCAACCTTTACTAGGAGTGTGATCTCAATGTTTACTAGGAGTGTGATCTGTGAGTGTATTTTCCTTAATTTTTGTTTGACTGGTTTAGCATTTGGAACCAATGGTAGATGATGTAGAACAAGTTTTGGGTCCAACCCAAGCATATCGGCATATGGCCATACATAATTAACTTGTCTTTCTAAAAAGAATATAGTGAACTCTAGTTTTTCTTCAGTGGTTAGAGATGTTGCAAATTGAATGATTCTAGGATTTTTCTTTGTCCCAAGATTGACCTCTTTTGATTCTCCTACTAGCAATGGTGATTTCTCTCAGTCAATGGGGAGACTGTCCAACCCTCCATCCATAGGAACCTCAAAGAGGTTTTCACCTTCGTATATGTCCTTTATTTTTAGTTTTTAATAGTCTAAAGGTGCCTTTTAGTTTTCACCTAGAGACCTATTCTTTTTATTTTTATTTTTATCACTTTTCTCACTTTTGTGACCACAGGGAGGAGATGACTCTCCAAAATATGTTGCATTGTCAAGTTCTATGATGATACCAACTTTATGATCCCCACTTGGTATTCCTTCACAAAGTCCCATGAACTCAACAATTGCTTCGTCATTCTCACATGTGTCTAATCTTGGTGGTCCTTGTTGGTACCAATCTATCAATTACAGGTAAATTAGGGGTAAACCATCATCAGTATCATTAAGATTCAAGGAAGATATGGCAAAGATAGAGGTAGAGTTAGGATCCCAAAAGGAACCAATCTAGATATTAATGTCCATGATATTGGTTGGGGGGGATAATTCAAACTCTCGAAAGGTCTCGGATAGGTCATATTCACTAGATATGAAGGAATCCCATTCCCACTTATTAGAATTAGTTTTGGCATAGTATTCCTCAAATGTCTCAATTTCATTTGAAACATTAAAATTCTCACTTGAAGGCAACCTAGTACTAGGAAGAATCACTTTTGTGGTACATACCCTATCCCAATGTACTTTGGTAGGTGAGGAGGCAGTATCGGTTCCACTATTTCATGTTTGTTTAGGCCAAGACCACTATGTCCATCATATCCTTGTTGCTTCATTATTACCAACCCTTTTGGATACTGCTCAACTAGTAACTGTTTAAGTTCAATGTCTTCTTCATCTCTATAAATCCATGTAGAGATGTCCTCACCTACGGGCTCTTTGCTTAATTCCCCCAACTTGATGGTCACGGATAATGATTTTAGGCTGAATAGGATGAGGTTTTCCATAAGACTTTGGTGATTTAGGAAGCTTTACAACACAAAATAATCTCTCCATGTTGTATTTCCCACATCCCTTGTCATGGATCTAGACTTTGGGTTTGGAAGGTGTGGTTAATGGAGTGGATTATTTTATGAGGGAAGATGGATCAACGTAGTGTGATGAGGCAAAAGATGAATCTTCTTGATTAATGGGCACGTGATGCTTAATAGTTCCTCTCAAATTAGTGCAGTACTAGAAAGGATTAGGATCACTTGGTATGGTAATTTCAAGGCCATTGTAGGGAAACTTCAAGCATTGATGGTAAGTCAAAGGTATGGCTCTTAGGGAATGAATCCTTGGGAAACCTAAGGAAAGTACAGATCCAAGACATGGAACATTATGTTCTGAGTAGCGAGGCCAACCGTTATGGGAAGTGTGATTAACCCTTCAGACAAGTGCTCAACATCGTCAATAAGCCTTGATAACAATTGTCTTAGATTGATCTATGCAAGCCTCATAGAATCTGAATTTTGTAACCAATTTTAGGGTATATATGTTCATACTTGCTCCATTTTCTATCAAGACTCGTTTCATTTTATGTTTATTAATGTAAAATTCAAGGTGTAGGGGATCATTATGATTTAGCTTTTGTGTGGAAATATCTTGTTTGGAAAAGGTGACATGATGGGGTGTAGCTAGGTATCCAACCATGGCCTAAAATTGGTTGACATTTAGATTAGAGGGTACAAATGTATCTTGTAAGGCTTTGTCTAGAACGGTCCTATGCTCTGGGAAAATGCAAAGCAGTTCAAGAATGGATATATGTGTGGGTTTCTTTCCTAGATGATCTAGGGGGTTGTACTAACTTTTTGGTTATGGATTAGAGGCAGCCCCTTGTAGGGTCACCTTAGCTATATGGGTAGTAATGACACATTATAAAATTTTATTAATGGTGATGGTAGCACCATGATTATTAAGGGTTCATATGTGATTAATAGTATAGTCATGCATGACGTGAGTATAATTAGCATTGTTATTGTTTCCTAAACTAGAGGCCTTCTCTTTCCTATGGTCTTGTAAGGGAGTTTTGAATATGGTGTGATCAGCATTCATCTTACCTTGTGAATTATCCATTGATATATATCCTTTTTTAATAAGATCTTGAATGAGGTTTTTGAGTTTCCAACATGATGATGTTTTGTGTCCTTTGCCACGATGATATTCACATAATTCACTCTCATTCCACCAATTTGGTTTGACCAATGTTAGTTCATATGTTTTAATGTCAAGAAGTTGAATATTGTTTGATTGTAAAAATTTGTTCAAAACTGACTCAATAGGTTACCCTAAGGGTGTATATGTTCTTTAGTATGTGGAGGTCCTTTGTGTTGTTGATTGTTTTGGACTGCATTCATTTTTTTATCATGGCTAGGTTTTGGTGTGTTTGATGTGGATGGACCCTTAATATGAAGGGTGGGGTGACCTTAATTTACCAATTTAGCATCCACTACCCTATCATTGGTGGCATTCTTATTTTGAGACTAAAATTTTCCTTTGTCACTAGGAGCATTTGGGGTTTCTTTGAAAAAATTTACTAGTCCCTTGGCCACAAGAGCTTTCTCAATAAATACCCCCTTTCAATGACATATTCAAAGGTGGTACAACATTGGATTTGAAGTTGGGTCATCAATTCATGCTAAGGCTCTCTACGGAAATGGTGACCAATTTTCTTAGGTATGTGGCAAAGAAATTTGTTAGCCATACTACGCCATCTTTGATAGAATTATGTGAGTGACTCTCCCTCTTTTTGTCTGGTTGTACACAATTTTTCTAGGGTCGTGTCACTTTCTATGTTGTAAGAAAAGTTGTTAATGAATCTATTAACCTATTCACCCCATGTTTGTATCCCAGGAGGAAGGTGCACAAACCATTGTAGAGTTGGCCTCAAAAGGCTTCATGAAAATAGTCTCATCAAATAGGTAGGCTCATAAGAGATGTCCATAAATGTTGTGTTAAACTCTTGTATGTGCTCCACTGGATCCTCTTTCCCTTTGTACTTGTTAAAATTGGAAGTGGTAAAATGTGATGGGAAAGGTGGCATGTATATATTTCTGTCGAAAGGGTAAGGACACAATTCCTCCATAGAATATTTCTTCTTAGTTGTCCCCAATCATATGTGTTCCATTTTTTGTTGTATTGTTTACAACTATTGCATCAAGGTATCCATGGGGGATGGTGTCATGTTGGGTTGACTTTGCATAATGGGATCAACATTAGTGTTAAGAGCATTGCATGAAAAATTTGGCACCACTGTGTGATTTGGATTGACATTTTGTTGCAAAGGATTCATATTACCTTGTTGATAAAGTGGGGTAAACATGGTATTGGTGTTGGTTTGATTTTATGACATGAATTGGTGTTTGGTGTGACATGTTGCGATGGAAAGGGATTGGTGTTCAATTTTTTTCCAAACGTCATTTTGGTATGTGGTGTAGCATTAATCCTTTGTGTTGGCACTCTAGATGTGACAATGTAAATTATTCTTGTTTTATCAGGTGGATTTTGACTTGCATTGATTGATGGTGTATTGTTTTGTGTGCCAAAGGGATTTGAAAATGTTACACCCATGGGATTAGAATATGTTCTACCAAATGTGAATGTTGATCCTTGGGACATGGTATGTGTTCTCTTAGCTGCAAAAATTGGTGGATTAGGAATATGTGTATTCGTTGCAATGTGTGTTGTGGCCCCAAGGGGTAGACTACTGAACATTTTTTTTGAAATGGGTTGAACTTGTTTGAATGTGTTTTGATTTGTACCTTGGGTTTGTGATTTTGTTACTCCCTCTACAATTGTGGAAGTGTAAAAATTGAAGGGGAGTTTGACACCTTTCTTAGCAAGTGTGAGAAATAATTTATTAGGGTCTACGCTAACAAGCTTATCCACAATTCATACTATTTTTTGGTCTTGAGCGTCATGTTCAATTTCTTTGAGGGTTAAACGTCTACTGACATCAGTTAAAGTGAGGTTGGAAAATTGATTTGAGGTTTCCCTTTTTTGTGTTTGAGGTGGATTTGAATTTGACCCAAGTTTCATTTCACTTGTGGGATTAAAAAGGGGATCAATTGAAGAATACATGTCCTTTATTTTCCTTCTTGACCTTTTTTGAACCATATAAGACTTGTAGACTAAGAATTGATAATGCAAAGGTGATAATGCAAGGTGAGATATGAGACTAAGCTATATTTTTTCTTTTGGAGTTTTTGGAATTTTTGAAGATATGAGGATGTCAAATGTTAATGCACCTAAGACTAAGTTTTGAAATGCAATGATGATAATGACCTTATGCCCAAAGGATACGATATGTAAAGAGACCAAATGAGATTATGACTAAGGTTTGATATGAAAGTAAGATTAAGGTATTCCAATGAAACTAAAGGGGATGCATATTTGGATCTAAGAAAAAGTATGCTAACCAAAAAATGGTAGACCAAGGTAACAAACTAGATTGTCTAAACCATAGAAGATGAATGCTTGAAAAGGTGATGATTGATTTTAAAAAGGTTGAGTCTAAACTAAGACATAAGTTTGAGACATGATGATGATTGACAATTGATTGATAGAAAGATAAGGTCAATAACAATATAGAAGTGTAACCATGGAATGATCAAAGGTATGGTAGGCCTCCTAATCCAAAATTTGAAGGGTGCTTATAGCTAAAGATTATCTAAGACAAACTAAGTAATGCAATAAAGGAAATGTAACCTAACTAAGTAAACCTAGTTGAATGTGATGAAATGGACTAGTCAAACTAAGCAAGTCTATAATCAAAATGTAAGGTCACTATCAGAATGTGATGAGGATTGAGATTGGACAAGGATTTCTCTAAAATTTTGTGATTTTGTAGTTGCAGCTCACTGTCTCACAGTTGCAGTTCACATTTTTATAGTTATGGTTCACTATTCAACATTTATAGTTCACTATCTTGTAGTTGCAGTTCATAGTTTTTTTTCCTAAAATACAATGTTTTTGAATGATTTTCATTTTTGGAAATTTTTGAAATGTGATTACAAACATATAAACAATCTGAAAACATGTTTTTGGTTGTTGACTTGTCAAATCCCTATGTGAATATTGTATGTTCAAGGGTTATTCACCTAGATTTCCACTAGTATAACACAATATCAAAAACACATCAAAAACTTCCTATCCCTAAGGTCAAGGCCAATGGTAGCACTTTCAGGCCCACAACTTGGAATATCCTTTGATGTAAGTATAGGGACACCTTCAAGGGGTGTATTCACTCTTGTATTTGTGAGAAAGGACAACTAGGAGCCTCCAAGATTGGAAGGATGATCCAATCACCCTCTACCCAAAAATTGACAAGTAGCTTATGCTAAGCCAAGGATTTATATCTCATCTCAAGGGAGCCATATGGTGAGTAAATTCAGGATGTGGTGCTACACCCCTGCACTAAAAGTGATGCCAAGAACTTAGTCAAAAATTGTAGCCACTAAGAAAGGTTTTTGGTCCCAACTCAAGGACTTGATGCCTTGTGAGCACTCAGCAAGCCACTTAAGGCTTTAACCAATCCCACTTGGGGCCCTAACTACCTCACAAAAGTTTGGACATTTCCCCTTTCACTTTGGCATCGTTCGATAAAGGATAATGTCAGTTTGGACTTGGATTTGGCCTTATCCTTTTATATAGCGGCCCAAGGGAAAATCCGCTTTGGGTCATTCCCATTTGAGTGATTACTTCTCCAAGGGTAGTCCCTCTACAAAATAAAAAAGATAAGATGAAGTGATTTCTCTTACACCCAAGATCCACAAAGTGGCAAGGGGAGAGGATACTCTCACTACACCTTATGGGTTCTAGAACAAAGATTGTGCAAGCACACCAAACACAAAGACACTAAGTAAGTGCAAAAAGATGGGGGCCAAAAAGTGGCCAATTCACTTTTTCAACCCAAAATAGCAAAAATGCAAGCATGTTCTAGTAAAATGTGCTCGCGTTATGGGTTGGTAGTGTTCAAGCCTAGGCTTGGTCATTAGCAAGCCAAAATGCGAGTGTGTTATAACATGCTCATGTTTTTTGAATGCAATGAAAAAATGTGAGCACATTATAATGTGCTCGTGTTTTGGTCTACATTGAAAAAAAAAATTCTCTTTTTTCTCTTCTTGTTTTTTTCAAGGAAACTATATACATGAAATAAACATTTAAGTTGACATTTACATATGGACATTTACTTTCTTATATTTTAATTTATATTTCATGTATATAGTTTTAGGATGTTTGAGAGTGGTTTTCGATCTCTAGGAGTTATAATGCAAATTCTAGTTTTTGGAAGATCTTAAAAAAAATTAGATAGTCAAATTTTAGTAATTAGCATGTCAAATTTTAGTATTCAGGAGGTCAAATTTCAATAATCAGCAAGTTATATTATCTCTCTCTCTCCCTCCCTCCTTCCCTCTCTACTCTCTATCTATCCTCTCCCTCTCTACCTACCTCTCCCTCTATCATTCCCTACTACTCTTTATTTCTCTCTATTTCACCTCTCTCTCACGTCCTCTCTCTCCCTCTATATTTCTCTCTCCCTCTCTTCTTCCCTATCTACTCTCTATCTCCAAATCCCAACCTCTACCTACCTCTCCATCCATCACACCCTACAACTCTCTCTCTCTCTACACCTCTCTATCCCACCTTTCTCTCCCTCCCTCTCCTATTCCCTCTCTACTTCTCTCTATCTCTCCTCTCTCTCTACCTCTCCTCCCCTCTCTACTTTATCTCCTCTCTTTGTCTCTCTACCTACCTCTCCCTCCATCACAATCTCTATTTCTCTCTATATCACCTCTCTCTCCCTATCTACCACTCCCTCCCTCTCTACTTATCTATATCTCCCCTCTCCATCCATCACTACCTACCACTTTCTCTATATTGCTCTCTATCTCACCTTGCTCTCACCTCTTTCTCTCCATCCATACCTCTCCCTCTCCCCTCTCTACTCTCTATCTCCACAATCCTTCTCTACCTACCTCTCCATCCATCACTCCCTACCTCTCTCTCTACACCTCTTTATCTCACTTATCTCTCTCTCTCTCTCTCTCTCTCTCTCTCTCTCTCTCTTCATCCTCTATCTCTCTCCACCTTTCTCTCACTCTCTCCTTTCCTCTCTACTTCTCCCTCCCTCTATCTCTCCTTCCCTATATACTTCTCTCTATCTTCCTCCATATCTACCTCTCTCTCCCTCTCTCGCAATATCCCCAACTCCCTCCTCTCTCTCTCATCTTTCTCTCTCTCTCTCCTTCTCTCTCTCTCACCTCTCTCTCTCTCCCTCCCTCATTCCCTCTCTAATATTCACTCTCCCCTTTCTCTCTCTTCCTTCCTCCCACCCACCTTCCCTCTCTACTTCTCTCTATCTAACCCATCCCTCTCTACCTCTCTCTCTCCCTCCTTCCTTCTCTCTCTCTCAATCTCTCTACCTTCCTCCTTCACTCTCTACTTCTCTTTATATCACCTATCTCTCTCCTTCCCTCTCTACTTCTCCCTCTCACCCTCTCTCTCAATCTCCCAAACCCTATACCAAATCATAAATCCTAATCCCTATACCCTAAACCCTACACCCTCATCCCTCATCCCTATACCCTATACCCTCAACCTTATAACCTAAACATTAAAAATTATGCATCAACCCTAAAACCTTAATCCTAAACTCAATACCCTCAACCCTATACCCAATATTCTAAACCCTAATCCCTATACCCTATACACTTAACCATATACCCTCAACCCTATACATTAAACCCTACAACCTCAACCCTCATCCCTATACCCTATACCCTCAACCTTATACCCTAAATCACAAACATTATCATTGAAATCTATACCATCAACCCTATACTTAAACCATAAACTCTAAACTCTCAACCCTATACCTTATACCCTCAAACCTATATCCTATACCCTATACCCAATATCCCTCTACCATACATACCTAACCCTATACCCTCAACCCTCAAACTTATAACTTAAACCTTAAATGCTACACCCTCAAACCTCATTCCTATACCCTATACCCTCAACCTTATACCCTAAACCCTAAACATTATCCATCGACCCTATACTTAAACCCTAAACCCTACACTCTCAACCCTTAACCCTATACCTAATAACCTAAACCCTATACCCAATATCTTAAACCATAATCCCTATACCCTATACACTTAACCTAATACCCTAAAATATCAACCCTCAACCCTATACTTAAACCCTAAAACCTAAATTCAACCTTGCACCCTAAACCCAATATCGTAAACCATAATCCCTATACCCTATATACTTAACTCTATACCCTCAACACTAAACACTATCCCTCAACCCTCAAACCTATACCTTAAACCCTAAACCATACACCCTCAACCCTCATCCCTATACCCTATACCCTCAACCTTACACCATAAACCCTAAACATTATACCTTATACCCTATACACTTAACCTTATACCCTCAACCCTAAACCCAATATCCTCTACCCTATACTGAATATCCTAAACCCTAATCCCTATACCCTATGCACTTAACCCTATACTCTCGACCTTGAACACTATCCATCAACCCTCAAACCTATTCCTTAAACCTTAATACCTACACCCTCAAACCTCGTCCCTATACTGTATACCCTTAACTTTGTACCATAAACCTTGAAAATTATCCCTCAACCCTAGAATTATACCCTAAACCCTACACTCTTGACCCTTAACTCTATAAATTATAGCCTATACTCTATACCCAATATATTAAACCCCAATCCTTATACTCTATACAATTAACCTTATAGCCTCAACCCTCAAACCTTAGCCCTCAACCCTATACTTAAACCCTATACCCTACATTCAACCTTGTACCCTAAATCCTAAACCCTAAGCCCTAAACTCTAAACCTAATACCATCAACCCTATACCTGATATCATAAACATAATATCTATACCTTATACACTTATACCTATATCCTCAACCTTGAAAACTAGGGGGAAGGTGGGAAGGAGAGAGAGAGAGAGGTGGAGAGGGAGACAAAGAGACATAAAGAGAGAGTCATGGAGGGAGAGGTATGTAGAGAGAGGGAAAGGGGATATAAAGATAAGTAGAGATGGAAGGAGAGGTAGAGATATAGAAATGTGAGATAGAGAGGAGCGAGTGTAAGATAAATATGGGGGAAGTGAGGGAGAGATAGTGAGATTGTTGTAAGTAGGAATGAGTATGGTGGTGTTATTAATGTTCTCATTGATGTCAACATAGTATAGGTTGTTGCAGAGAAAGGAAACAAGTGATTGTAGGTTGTGCATGTATAGTTGAGATACTATAGAGATGTTGTGGGTACATGGAGCTATCTTTATGGTGTTGCAGGTGTGTTGATATGATGAGTTACCAAGTGCTTTTGAGAAATAGTGAAGACAGAATTGTGTGTGTGTTTAGAATGTGCTCTGGTTTGTGCTATGCATTTCTTTTGTGTTGATCCTATGCTTGTGCAGACCTGAAGTGTTTTTTATGGGCATCCTTGGGTGATATATCCTAGATTACAGCTTCTGGTTTGATGAGGAGTGAAAGTTGTGTTCACCGGTTTGTGAACTAGTCTAGAAGACTTGTTTGTCTATGGACTGGGAGAAATGTATTTGCTCCATAGTCCTCCACTGGTTTTTTTCAAGTCTTGTGGATCTAGTAGAAGGATTGCAATGGTGTTATCTATGTTTTGTCAAAGATTTCCATGGTTGGTGCTCTAGAAGACTAGGTTCAAAATTACTATGTGTGTCTGTATAGTCTAGATGGATTGATGGAAATTATTTTGTGTATGAAGATTATTTCATTTGTTGCGGATGAATCTGAAGGCATTTGAGATGTATTCTAGTGTATGGTGAAGTGTGTTATGTGGTTCGCATGTTATCATCTTGTTGTAGAAACCTGTACTTCAAAGTTCATATGTGTTTTCATTAGGTTTGGCTGACCTAGTGTCTACACATCATGCGAAGGATAAGTATCAATTAAGGAAGCATGTGACTAATCCAAGATGTTTTGGGTCTTGGTTAAGTGTTGGTTTTGTTTTCTCTCATTCTCTTCCACTATGAGAATCTTGAGTTTCCAACCTAATTTGAATTTGTAATATGAAGTGTGTGTAGTCAACCTTGGAGAAAGTTTCTAAGGTTGAAGATGGTATAAATATAAGACAAGATGTTAAGGATTGTAGGTGACAATCCATAATTGTGAGAAACAAGAGTGTGCAAAAGTGAATTAAGGCAACAGTACTTTAATGTGTTTGACTCCTGAAAGTAGTGAGCTAATGGTGTCTACAATTCTCTAATCAAGGCTACAGATGTGTGCAAGTTGTTGTGGTGGTTTTTTTGTTATCTCTTTGTATATGTAGGCAGTGATCCTCCATGTTGGATAGTGAGTCCTACCTGTAGGTAATGAGCCTCTTTGTAATCGGTTTTTCTATTACTTTATATTGTGAGTTAATCTTCACTATGGTTTTTCCCTTATTGGGTTTTCCACATAAATTTGGTGTTTCTTGTGTTGATATTTCTTTCTATTATTTACACTTCATGTTCATACTTAATAACAGATTAAAACAGATTTGGAGTTAATGATTGTTTGAGATTTGTGGATGTGATTGGTGACAATTGATTCACCCCCCCTTTTAGTTGTCTTGCACCTTTCAACAATTGGTATCAAATATTTGGTTCCTTAGAGTAGAGCTTAACCACTTGAGGTAGATCTGATGGTGCAAAAATTGTGAATCCCTGTGTTTGATTGATCTGACTATAGTGACTGGAAAGTGCAGATGAGAGGTTACTTGATCTCTCTTGGTTACAAGACTTGGAAAGTTGTTGAGAAAAAATATGTTGCACCAACAAGTGGTCCTTCTTCTACAGATGAGATTTATGCCTGTGAGGAAAATGAAAAAGCAAGATATGCAATCTATAGTGCTTTATCTAAGACTAAGCAAAAAAAAGTTATTTCTTTGGGCATTGCTTATGAAGTTTGGAAAAAGTTGGAAGAAATTTGATGGAAATGATAGAGTCAAATTGTCAAAGAAACTAACAGCTAAGCACATATATGAGAACTTGAAAATGGAAGAAGGTGAAGATATTGCAAGCTATTTTTAGAGGGATGATATTGTAGGAAAAAAAAGTCAAAAATCAAGGTGGTAGTACTCTGATAGATTAAGATGTAATGGAGAAGGTTTTGATGACCCTATTGGAGAGTTATAGTGATAAAGTGTTAGTCATTGAGGAAGTGTATGATCCTAAGAAGTTCACTAAAGAACAACTATTTGGCACCTTAACTAAATTTAAAATGAGGAAATTTGGAAAAGAAAAGGAGAAAATAGAAACAACCTTCAAAGCAACTAAGACAGAAGATGATTCAGATAATGAAGGTTCAGAGGAGTTGGAAGCAAACTTTACAAGGAAATTGAAGAAAGTTACTGGAAATTATAATGGTATATTACCTTTTAAATGTTTTAGTTGTGGAAATTTTGGTCACTATGCTTCAAGATGTCCAAATAGAGCTATAAACAAGAAGAGCAGAGATAATAAAGACAAAAAGGATAAGAATTTCAAGAGATTGTACTATGTTAGAGAAGATGCTAGAATTTCTGATGATTAATTTGATTTTGAGGGTGATAATGATGAATGCCTATTTTTAGCCTTAGAGAATAAATTAGTGTCTACTAACTCTGGAAGATGTGCAAGGGAAAGTGGTCCAGAAAACAAGAAGGATGAGATGGAAGGTACTATGGTTACTTCCTTTCATGCTAGAAAAGATGAATACTATTGGGTGATTGAAAGTGACTACTCAAATCACATGACTGGAGGAAAAAGTAAGTTTACTAAACTTGAAAAGTATGATGGTGGATTAGTCATGTTTGGAGATTATTCTGGTGCAAAGATTGTTGGAAAAGGAACAATTAGTTTTGATGGAAAACACAGTACTGATAATGTCTATTATGTTAAGGGCTTAAGGAATAATCTCTTGAGTGTTGGAAAAATGTGTAGCAAAAGATTCAAGCTTGTGTTTCAAGATAATACTTGTGAGATTAGAAAAAGGTTTGGAACTGTGGTAGCTACGGGAAGAACATATGGGAACATTTATCAACTTAAGGGTGTTGATGGTCAGTGTCTTGTATCTCAAGTTAATGAAAGTTGGCTATGGCACCAAAGGATGGGATATATAAACTTTGACAATCTGATCAAGATCATTTCAAGAGAATTTTTCCAAGATCTACCTAAAATCACAAAGCCTACCATTGTTGTTTGCAAAAGTTGTTACTTGGGAAAACAAACAAGATGTAGTTTTAAAGGAAAAGAACAATCAACTACTGGAATGTTGGAATTGATTCATACATATCTCTATGGTCCCACAAGAATAGGAAATCTTAATGGTGACAAGTATTTTATGCTTTTGATTGATGATTATTCTAGAATGACATGGGTTACTTTTCTTAGGGAGAAATCTCAAGCTCTAGATAGATGCAAAGTGTTCAAGGTGAGGGTAGAGAATGAAGTGAACCTAAGAATCAAATGTTTAAGGTCTGACAGAGGTGGAGAATTCACTTCTAGTGAGTTTAATGCATTTTGTGAAGAGCATGGTATAAAGAGACATTTTTTTGCTCCTAGAACTCCTCAGCAGAATGGAATTATAGAGAGGAAGAACAAGATTGTTCAAGAGGCTGCAAGCAATATGATGAAAGTGGAAAATGTACCTAATGTATACTAGAGAGAAGCAATCCACACTATTGTTTATATTCTTAACAGAGTTCAGATCAGAGGTAACAACATAAAGAATCCTTATGAATTGTGGACTGGCAAGATTCCTACTGTTAAGTACTTTAAGGTGTTTGGAAGTAGTTGTTCTATTAAAAGAGATGATGAGAACCTTGGAAATTTTTATGCTAGATGTGATGTGTTGGAGTGAAGAAGACACTAAGAGGGGGGGTGAATCAATGTCTTAGATACATTTTAGCTTTTGCCTTGAAAAAGAGTTGAATAATTTATGCTCTCATTATTTCAATGATAAATACATTAATGAATTGAATGCAATCATTAAAGAACTAAAATAAGAAATATTATAGCAAACCAAAGATCATCACAGTCTTGAAACATTATCACATCAAAGCAATGAGACCATAAGACAAATAATTTGACAAGTGGAAAACCCTCTAGGGGTAGAAAAAACCTTCCAAAAAAGATGCCTCATTGGCTTAATCTGAAAAAACTTTATGTTTACAATGCCTCACTGGCAATACTATCTCATTGATAGATTTCAAATGCCTCACTAGCAAATAAAACAATATCACTAACCAAAGAACCTCACTAGTTACAAGAATGCCTTGCTGGAAAATCCATTTTAATCACAAACAACATAGAATGTAAAATACAGAAGGTTTCTCTGTTTCCCTTCAAATCATATATTACTTTCATTCTAATACATTTAATAGCTTAAATATTCATTTTGGAATCTCTAAAATATTAAATATATCAGTTATAAACTGTTTTGCATCATGTTTACAAACTTCAATCACAAAATTATTTTTACATTTAGCATGATATCTCTATTAAAAACCATCGAACACTAAACAATGATAAACCACTATTTATATAAAGTATACAAAAGTTCATATATGTTTCCATCTATCCTCACCGAAACTTTCAAATGTAACCTTTAAAACTAGTTGTAATAATTGTTTCCACAACTACTCTTGTTGAGTCATCATGATGTCTCTCTTTGGCAATGTAGACTCTACATTTTTATGATAACTTTTAGCATCATAAACATATGAACCAAACCTTTATACATGGTCGACATTGTGAACAAAATAATATGTAAAGTCTAAACAAGAAACCCAAAAAGTAGTCCCATAAAATCGACACGTCATACAAACTTCCCTTCAAAACTTTTTTACACTTGAATCACAAGAATGACACATATTATATGGTGTATACAACACAAGACCATAATATGTGCACCATAAACCTTTTGTATACACCTACGGAACAACAATTTATACTGCAAGAAGATGCAACACAACAAAATCTTTTACATGGCATGCCCTATCAAAAATACATTGATACACAAAACTCTTGACTAAGGTTAAAGATTTGGTTCCAAGAATAGAGACTAAAGAATGCAAGAATATGTAAAACCAAATATTCAACCGATAGATGGAAAACAAATCTATGCAATATTTTCACATACAAAACTCTAAAGGACCGACAAGTATTAACATAAAATTAAAACTCAAACTAATTGTTTCAACTCAATAAACCAAGGAACAAAAACACTTGTTAATAGAGCTCCCTGTCGATTTCTTTTCCCATATTTCCTTCAGCCTCTCAAGCTGTCACCAAGTCTTGTTCAAATGGATAGAAACCCTAATTGAAAAAATCATGTCTTCAAAAAAAACAAAGATGGATAACAAACTACAATACCAATTTTGAAATTGGAAGACAAGAAAAACTTCTTACATGCTTGTTATTGCTTCACATGTGCTTCACCTATAATCGAGATTTGTCTTGTCACAAAGATCCCTTGAAACCATCATTACTTGGTGAAACCCTAAACTTCTCGAGAAATTTCCTTCCAACAATATGAAACATATGCCAATAATAAAAAAAAAACTTAAGAGTTTGATTTGCAAGTCATTTCAACACCTTTATTTCAACTTTATTTTTCATAACCTTTGCCAATATGAATGCCAAGGTGAATAATCACTATAAATCTATAAACAACATAATGCCTTGTTGATCATTTACATATCCACCTTGTAAAGCAAACGTGTCTTACCATGAAGCCTCATAAATATACCTTGTTGGTGTGTTCATCATTTAAATGTCTCCTTATGAACAACATAACCAATAAATGATGTATACATCAAGGTTTGTACAATAAGAACCATTCACATACCTCATAACTCTATAATAATGCTTTTCGAATGGCCCCAAGTGCTCAGCTCAAGATTTTAACAATTATTCCTTAGACAAAAATCAATGATAACCAACCTTGTATTACCCATGACAAATATAACAATGAAACCATTAAGCTTCAAGATGAAATGTAAATAAAATAAGGTGCCTTGTTACCATTGACCACACAAGGAAGTGTTAGCCATAACCTGCTCATGAAGGTGCTCTCACATACATTCCAATACCAAACCATGTCAAGTCAACTAATGCATTATTGTGATGATATAAAACATATGCCTTGAAACCAATATCATACTGAAACCAACCTTTATCATTATCATACTAAAACCAAACATCTGTCATCAACTGTCATCAAGTGCCTTTGTGTGTCTTATCTCCCCCTCAGCATTACCTGAGGGGATTCAAACCTGACACCTAGCTCTAATACCAATTGTTGGCCCACAGTTGTCATTGCACCAAAAGATCAACCTGTTAATGCTCGATACAACTGCCAGAGTTAATGGATCCATGGGAGGTGGTTAGTCCATGTCACGAATTATTATTAGTCTAAATACAAAAATACAAGAAGCCATTTGAAGTAAGTAAAATAAGTGAAGTTGAACCAGATGAACCTATCTACATACAAGTACAAGAATAGAATAAGGAAGAAGAAGAAGCTCTAAAACCTGCTTCTAAGACCTCAAAATATGTATAGAAAAATCATCCTGAAGAACATATAATTGGAGATAAAAGTGAAGGTGTAAAGACAAGAAGCAAAGTGGTGGCAATTGAGGTAAATCTATGTTTACTTTCCAAGATAGAACCTAAAATAGTGTGTGAAGTATGCAAAGATGAGAATTGGGTTAGAGAAATGAAAGAGTTGTAGCAAATAGAGAAATATCAGACATGAGAATTGGTTCCTAGACCTGTAAACAAGATCATAATTGATACAAAGTGGGTGTTCAAGAATAAGTTGAATGAGAATGGTGAAGTAGTAAGAAACAAAGCAAGACTTATATGCAAAGGTTATTCACAGGTTGAAGGAATCGACTTTGATGAGACATTTTCCCCGATGGAAAGAATGGAGGCTATTTAGATGTTTTTAAAATTTTATGCTCATAAAGATTTCAAGGTATGTTAGATGGATGTTAAGTCTGCATTCCTGAATGGAGAATTGGAAGAAGAGGTTTACATGGAAAAACCAGACATGGTCTATAAGTTGAAAAAGGCACTATATGGACTTAAACAGGCTCCTAGAGCATGGTATGCAAGGTTGTATAGGTATTTGACATAGCAAGGGTTCAACAAAGGCTCCGCAGATAGTAATCTCTATTTCAAGGTTGAAGGAAACAAAATTTTGATAGTGGTTGTGTATGTTGATGATATTATCTTCAAAGGAAATGAGGGTATCTTTAAGAGATTTATAGAGGAGATGCAAAAGGATTTTGAGATGTCTATGATTGGTGAGTTGAACTTCTTTCTTGGACTTCAAGTGAATCAAATTGATAAGGGCATATTCACTTCAGGATCAAAGTATGTTAAAGAATTGTTGAAGAAGTTTGGAATGGATGATTCCAAACTGGTCTATACCCCTATGGTGACTAGATGAAAACTGAGTAAGGATGGTGATTCTCCTAAAGTTTATCAAAGCATGTACATATCTATGATTGGTGGACTATTATATCTTACTGCTACTAGATCAAATATCATGCATGCAATATGTTTGGTTGCCAAATTTCAAGTAGAACCTAAAGAAACACATGTTATAGTTGTGAAGAAGATATTCAGATATCTAAAAGGCACTCTAGATTATGGCTTGTGGTATCATAAGGATACTTGATGTAGGAGCATCCTTGGTTCTTTTCAATCCTACATCAACCAAAAATATTTTCATTTCAGTTTTGTTCTTGTTCAGTTCTTCTTGAATTCAAGTTGGCAGATTCAACATTTCATTATATTTTGCTCACTAGACCCTACGGATCTATGTTTTCATCATGGACATGTTCATTTTCCCTTATTCCAAGATTTCAGAACAATTGAATATTTTTTCAACAAGTTATCACTTCCGGATTAAGTGATAGTTTCTAGAATAGTGCACCAAAGCAATTTCGAGCCTAACAACTAGGTTTTGTCTCTTTCGGATCCTTGCGGTGTGTTCTAAATTGTTCTATGGAGTGTCCCCAACCTTAATTTTTGTCCACACTTCATCCTATGCACCTTCCAATTAGAAATTCAAATTTAAGGCTGACCTATTTCATACACACATTATGTTTCCCTCATCAAAGATTGTAATAATCTTTGGCCGATGTGGAGGATTCTAGATCTCCGAATGTGATATAAATCATTGTAACAGATCATTAGGAGAGTATTGGATGAATATTGTATTTGATATGTAATATTTCAGCTCGTCTGAAGGAGCATATAGGAATACTATAATTCAAGCATGTTGTATCAGGCCTGTGAGCCTGATCTATGAACCTGAATGTTGCCGACTGATTGTAACTGAAATTTCTGGTAATATGAATGTTGGAATCTACATTTTCCTCCATATTCTGAGTGGCTTCTATTGTGTAACTCTTGTTGCATGACCCAAATTGTTCTCTTTGAGGACCCTCCTACTATGACTGCACCAAATTGGTATCAGAGTGAGATTCATTCCATGAGAGATCGTCAGAGTTTGTAGAGTCTTGTTGAAGATTTGTTGTGGGGTGGTAGACTAAGGATCTGACTTGCAGCTGTAGAGGACTTGTGTAAAGATGGTGAGAAGAAGAAATGGTAGAGGAAATGGATTGCATGGAAATGTAGACCCAACTATAATGGAGATGTTGAGAGGAATTTCTGCTAGATTAGAAGCAATCGAAACAGCCCAGAGGAGAGGTCGACCAGTTGATGATGTGAGTGATGAAGAGGTAGAAGAACAAGAAGAAAGGGAAAGAAAAAATCAACTTGGCCTTGATCAGGGAGAAGAGAGATTCATAAGAGCCCTAACTAGAGTAAATACTAAACCACATTTCAATCCACCAGATTATAGTGGTAAGTTGGATTCAAATGAATTACTTGATTGGATAACGAAGATGGAGAAGTATTTTGATTTTGAAGGTACCACCAAAGACAAGAAGGTGAAAATTGCTTGTACAAGATTGAAAGGACGTGCATCCCCTTGGTGGGAACATTTGTAGACAGATAGGAAAAGAAGAGGAAAGGAGAAGATAAAATCATGGGATCAAATGGTGAATAAGTTAAAGATGAAGCTTATTCCTACAGACTATCAGATCAGTTTTTTTTGGAAGTTGTAAAATTTGAAGCAGAAGGATTCAAGTGTGAAAGAGTATACTGAGGAGTTCTAAAAGTTAAATACCAGACCCAAACATTCAAAGGATGAGATCGAGCAAGTAGCTAGATATGTGAATGGCTTGAAGCCGTCTATACATGATGAGATTAGTTTGATCAAGTTGTTGAGTGTGGAAGAGGCATATCAATGTTCCCTAAAAGCACAAGAGAAGTTGAATAAAAGACATGAGCAGAGACAAAGAGGAAGAGGCAGAAGATTTCAGAGAGGAAGAAATTTTACCAAAGAGGAGGGTATGGTGGTTACTAGAATGAGGGTTATAAAAAATATGATAGAGGATAGGAGAAAAGAGTATTTAGGGGAACTTGTTTTAAGTGTGGTGGAGAAGGATAGAAAATTTGAATGTAATCAGGGAGAGACAACAAAAATACAAAGAATAGTAGAATAACAACCTTTATTGAGGAGGATCTTGTTGGATCATCGAATAAATTGGAAGAGGGAGAAGTGTTGGTGAACAAAAGAGTATTGTGTCAAAGTGAGATGGAGTAGGAATTGTTGTAGAGAAAGAATTTGTTCTAGACCAAATGCAAGGTAGCTGGTAAATGTTGCAGAGTGATTGTTGATAGTGGAAGCTCTGAAAACTTGGTTTCTGAAGAAGTGGTGACCAAATTGAAGCTGGAAATATTGAAACACCTGAAGCCCTATCAAATAGCATGGATTCAAGATGAGCATAAGATATTGGTAAGTGAATAATGTTTGGTGAAATTGAAGATAAGAAATTATCATGATGAAGTTTTGTGTGATATCATGCCTATGGATGCATGCCATGTTTTGTTGGGAAGGCCTTGGCAATATGATAGAAATGTTATTCATGATGGAAAGAAGAACACATATACCATTGTTGCTAATGGGATGAAGCAAACTTTGTTTCCATTGGAGGATGTTCCTAAAGTTGAGGTTTGTACGAATGCTAGAATTTGTTTGGTTGATGGAAGGAGATTTTTGGATGGAGTGAGACATGGGAGCATGTGCTATTCCTTGGTTCCTAAGAAGGCTAAAGACTTGAAGCATGTAGAAGAACAACCGGAGGAGATAAAGGAGTTGTTAGAAGAATATGAAGATATCATTTTAGACAATGCACTTGATGGATTGCCACCTATGAGGAGTATTATTCATTGCATAGATCTGATTCCTGGAGCTAGTTTTCCTAATAAAGTAACACACCAGATGACACCGACAGAGAATGAAGAGTTGAATAGACAAGTGAAATATTGTTGAGGAAGGGTTCGATCAGAGAAAGATTAAATCCTTGTGCAGTACCTGTTGTGCTAGCACCTAACAAGGATGGAGATTGGAGGATGTGTACAGACTCTAGATGCATAAACAAAATCATAGTGAAGTATAGATTTCCTTTGCGCCAGATCGATGAAATTATGGATTGTTTGAGTGGAGATAAATACTTTACAAAGATAGATTTAAAGATTTGATATCAGCAGATCAGAATCAGAGAAGGGGATGAGTGGAAGACAACATTCAAGACAAATGGAGGATTGTATGAGTGATTGGTGATGCTAAAAAATGCACCGAGTACTTTCATGAGGCTGATGAATGAGCTATTGAAGAAATTCTTGGGTAAGTTTGTGATTTTCTATTTGGATGAAATCTTGATTTTCAGTAAGACTAGAGAAGAACATTTTTTGCATATAAGACAAGTTTTGCAGAGGTTGAGAGAAGAGTAGTTGTTCATAAACATTAAGAAGTGTAGTTTCATAAAGGAAGAATTGGTATATCTAGTATTTGTGATATCTTTGGATGGATTGGGCATGGATCCTAAGATGGTAAGAGCAATTGTTGAATGACCTACACTGGAAAGCATTGAAGAGGTAAGATCATTTCATGGATTGGCTAGTTTCTACTGGAAGTTCATTAGGAATTTTAGTTCTATTTGTAGTCCTATGATAGAAACAAAGAGAGGGATAAGAAATATTTTAGGTGGACATCTGGAGCAGACCAAAGTTTTGAGTTTTTGAAACAGAAGGTGACTGAGCAACCTATGTTGGCTTTATCAAACTTTAGTAAGGCATTTCACGTAGACTGTGTGCAAGTGGAAATGCAATTGGAGCAGTATTAATTCAAGAAGGAAAACCAATAGCTTATTTCAGTGAGAAATTGAATGATGCTAGGAGAAGGTATTTAGTGTATGACCACAAGTCTTATGCCATAGTTCAAGCCTTGAAGAAGTGGATACATTACTTGTTTCCTAAGGAGTTTGTGTTGTATACAGATCATCATGAATTGCAGTATTTGAACAGTCAAGGTAAGTTGAATCAAAGACACATGAGATGGGTGGAATTCTTGCAGAGTTATAATTTTGTTTTGAAACATGGGAGTGGAAAGTCAAATAGAGTTGTTGATTCTTTGAGTAGGAGAAGGAATTTATTGGCAAA